>JAQNBH010000017.1:6153318-6390818 GCA_028752905.1 Cladorhizidae sp. MBARI D1340-BT2
GAGGGTGTTCATAAAGCACTGTTAATTGAAAACACTGATTAATCATCTGCTGGTTTCATTATCCCACCTCAGGTAGAGTACTCTAATACCCTCCTCAGGTAGGTACTCAGGTAGATTACTTACTTAATACTGGCTCCTTCCTCAGGTAGATACTCTAATACTAGTCCTTCCTCAGGTAGACTACTCTAATACTAGTCCTTCCTCAGGTAGACTACTCTAATACTAGTCCTTCCTCAGGTAGACTACTCTAATACTAGTCTTCCTCAGGTAGACTACTCTAATACTAGTCCTTCCTCAGGTAGACTACTCTAATACTAGTCCTTCCTCAGGTAGACTACTCTAATACTAGTCCTTCCTCAGGTAGACTACTCTAATACTAGTCCTTCCTCAGGTAGACTACTCTAATACTAGTCCTTCCTCAGGTAGACTACTCTAATACTAGTCCTTCCTCAGGTAGACTACTCTAATACTAGTCCTTCCTCAGGTAGACTACTCTAATACTAGTCCTTCCTCAGGTAGACTACTCTAATACTAGTCCTTCCTCAGGTAGACTACTCTAATACTAGTCCTTCCTCAGGTAGAGCTACTCTAATACTAGTCCTTCCTCAGGTAGAGTACTCTAATACTAGTCCTTCCTCAGGTAGAGTACTCTAATACTAGTCCTTCCTCAGGTAGAGCTACTCTAATACTAGTCCTTCCTCAGGTAGAGTACTCTAATACTAGTCCTTCCTCAGGTAGACTACTCTAATACTAGTCCTTCCTCAGGTAGAGTACTCTAATACTAGTCCTTCCTCAGGTAGACTACTCTAATACTAGTCCTTCCTCAGGTAGACTACTCTAATACTAGTCCTTCCTCAGGTAGACTACTCTAATACTAGTCCTTCCTCAGGTAGAGTACTCTAATACTAGTCCTTCCTCAGGTAGAGTACTCTAATACTAGTCCTTCCTCAGGTAGACTACTCTAATACTAGTCCTTCCTCAGGTAGACTACTCTAATACTAGTCCTTCCTCAGGTAGACTACTCTAATACTAGTCCTTCCTCAGGTAGACTACTCTAATACTAGTCCTTCCTCAGGTAGAGTACTCTAATACTAGTCCTTCCTCAGGTAGACTACTCTAATACTAGTCCTTCCTCAGGTAGAGTACTCTAATACTAGTCCTTCCTCAGGTAGACTACTCTAATACTAGTCCTTCCTCAGGTAGACTACTCTAATACTAGTCCTTCCTCAGGTAGACTACTCTAATACTAGTCCTTCCTCAGGTAGACTACTCTAATACTAGTCCTTCCTCAGGTAGAGTACTCTAATACTAGTCCTTCCTCAGGTAGACTACTCTAATACTAGTCCTTCCTCAGGTAGACTACTCTAATACTAGTCCTTCCTCAGGTAGACTACTCTAATACTAGTCCTTCCTCAGGTAGAGTACTCTAATACTAGTCCTTCCTCAGGTAGACTACTCTAATACTAGTCCTTCCTCAGGTAGAGTACTCTAATACTAGTCCTTCCTCAGGTAGACTACTCTAATACTAGTCCTTCCTCAGGTAGACTACTCTAATACTAGTCCTTCCTCAGGTAGACTACTCTAATACTAGTCCTTCCTCAGGTAGACTACTCTAATACTAGTCCTTCCTCAGGTAGACTACTCTAATACTAGTCCTTCCTCAGGTAGACTACTCTAATACTAGTCCTTCCTCAGGTAGACTACTCTAATACTAGTCCTTCCTCAGGTAGAGTACTCTAATACTAGTCCTTCCTCAGGTAGACTACTCTAATACTAGTCCTTCCTCAGGTAGACTACTCTAATACTAGTCCTTCCTCAGGTAGACTACTCTAATACTAGTCCTTCCTCAGGTAGACTACTCTAATACTAGTCCTTCCTCAGGTAGACTACTCTAATACTAGTCCTTCCTCAGGTAGACTACTCTAATACTAGTCCTTCCTCAGGTAGAGTACTCTAATACTAGTCCTTCCTCAGGTAGACTACTCTAATACTAGTCCTTCCTCAGGTAGACTACTCTAATACTAGTCCTTCCTCAGGTAGACTACTCTAATACTAGTCCTTCCTCAGGTAGACTACTCTAATACTAGTCCTTCCTCAGGTAGACTACTCTAATACTAGTCCTTCCTCAGGTAGAGTACTCTAATACTAGTCCTTCCTCAGGTAGACTACTCTAATACTAGTCCTTCCTCAGGTAGAGTACTCTAATACTAGTCCTTCCTCAGGTAGACTACTCTAATACTAGTCCTTCCTCAGGTAGACTACTCTAATACTAGTCCTTCCTCAGGTAGACTACTCTAATACTAGTCCTTCCTCAGGTAGACTACTCTAATACTAGTCCTTCCTCAGGTAGACTACTCTAATACTAGTCCTTCCTCAGGTAGAGTACTCTAATACTAGTCCTTCCTCAGGTAGACTACTCTAATACTAGTCCTTCCTCAGGTAGACTACTCTAATACTAGTCCTTCCTCAGGTAGAGTACTCTAATACTAGTCCTTCCTCAGGTAGACTACTCTAATACTAGTCCTTCCTCAGGTAGAGTACTCTAATACTAGTCCTTCCTCAGGTAGACTACTCTAATACTAGTCCTTCCTCAGGTAGAGTACTCTAATACTAGTCCTTCCTCAGGTAGACTACTCTAATACTAGTCCTTCCTCAGGTAGACTACTCTAATACTAGTCCTTCCTCAGGTAGACTACTCTAATACTAGTCCTTCCTCAGGTAGACTACTCTAATACTAGTCCTTCCTCAGGTAGACTACTCTAATACTAGTCCTTCCTCAGGTAGACTACTCTAATACTAGTCCTTCCTCAGGTAGACTACTCTAATACTAGTCCTTCCTCAGGTAGAGTACTCTAATACTAGTCCTTCCTCAGGTAGACTACTCTAATACTAGTCCTTCCTCAGGTAGACTACTCTAATACTAGTCCTTCCTCAGGTAGACTACTCTAATACTAGTCCTTCCTCAGGTAGACTACTCTAATACTAGTCCTTCCTCAGGTAGAGTACTCTAATACTAGTCCTTCCTCAGGTAGACTACTCTAATACTAGTCCTTCCTCAGGTAGACTACTCTAATACTAGTCCTTCCTCAGGTAGAGTACTCTAATACTAGTCCTTCCTCAGGTAGACTACTCTAATACTAGTCCTTCCTCAGGTAGACTACTCTAATACTAGTCCTTCCTCAGGTAGACTACTCTAATACTAGTCCTTCCTCAGGTAGACTACTCTAATACTAGTCCTTCCTCAGGTAGAGTACTCTAATACTAGTCCTTCCTCAGGTAGACTACTCTAATACTAGTCCTTCCTCAGGTAGACTACT
Source organism: Cladorhizidae sp. MBARI D1340-BT2 (assembly GCA_028752905.1). Lineage (NCBI taxonomy): Eukaryota > Metazoa > Porifera > Demospongiae > Poecilosclerida > Cladorhizidae > Cladorhizidae sp. MBARI D1340-BT2. The sequence goes on from JAQNBH010000017.1 coordinate 6,156,636, forward strand.
CTAATACTAGTCCTTCCTCAGGTAGAGTACTCTAATACTAGTCCTTCCTCAGGTAGACTACTCTAATACTAGTCCTTCCTCAGGTAGAGTACTCTAATACTAGTCCTTCTCAGGTAGACTACTCTAATACTAGTCCTTCCTCAGGTAGAGTACTCTAATACTAGTCCTTCCTCAGGTAGAGTACTCTAATACTAGTCCTTCCTCAGGTAGACTACTCTAATACTAGTCCTTCCTCAGGTAGACTACTCTAATACTAGTCCTTCCTCAGGTAGACTACTCTAATACTAGTCCTTCCTCAGGTAGAGTACTCTAATACTAGTCCTTCCTCAGGTAGACTACTCTAATACTAGTCCTTCCTCAGGTAGAGTACTCTAATACTAGTCCTTCCTCAGGTAGACTACTCTAATACTAGTCCTTCCTCAGGTAGACTACTCTAATACTAGTCCTTCCTCAGGTAGACTACTCTAATACTAGTCCTTCCTCAGGTAGACTACTCTAATACTAGTCCTTCCTCAGGTAGACTACTCTAATACTAGTCCTTCCTCAGGTAGACTACTCTAATACTAGTCCTTCCTCAGGTAGACTACTCTAATACTAGTCCTTCCTCAGGTAGACTACTCTAATACTAGTCCTTCCTCAGGTAGAGTACTCTAATACTAGTCCTTCCTCAGGTAGACTACTCTAATACTAGTCCTTCCTCAGGTAGACTACTCTAATACTAGTCCTTCCTCAGGTAGAGTACTCTAATACTAGTCCTTCCTCAGGTAGACTACTCTAATACTAGTCCTTCCTCAGGTAGACTACTCTAATACTAGTCCTTCCTCAGGTAGACTACTCTAATACTAGTCCTTCCTCAGGTAGACTACTCTAATACTAGTCCTTCCTCAGGTAGAGTACTCTAATACTAGTCCTTCCTCAGGTAGACTACTCTAATACTAGTCCTTCCTCAGGTAGACTACTCTAATACTAGTCCTTCCTCAGGTAGACTACTCTAATACTAGTCCTTCCTCAGGTAGACTACTCTAATACTAGTCCTTCCTCAGGTAGACTACTCTAATACTAGTCCTTCCTCAGGTAGACTACTCTAATACTAGTCCTTCCTCAGGTAGACTACTCTAATACTAGTCCTTCCTCAGGTAGACTACTCTAATACTAGTCCTTCCTCAGGTAGACTACTCTAATACTAGTCCTTCCTCAGGTAGAGTACTCTAATACTAGTCCTTCCTCAGGTAGACTACTCTAATACTAGTCCTTCCTCAGGTAGAGTACTCTAATACTAGTCCTTCCTCAGGTAGACTACTCTAATACTAGTCCTTCCTCAGGTAGAGTACTCTAATACTAGTCCTTCCTCAGGTAGACTACTCTAATACTAGTCCTTCCTCAGGTAGACTACTCTAATACTAGTCCTTCCTCAGGTAGACTACTCTAATACTAGTCCTTCCTCAGGTAGACTACTCTAATACTAGTCCTTCCTCAGGTAGACTACTCTAATACTAGTCCTTCCTCAGGTAGACTACTCTAATACTAGTCCTTCCTCAGGTAGACTACTCTAATACTAGTCCTTCCTCAGGTAGACTACTCTAATACTAGTCCTTCCTCAGGTAGAGTACTCTAATACTAGTCCTTCCTCAGGTAGACTACTCTAATACTAGTCCTTCCTCAGGTAGACTACTCTAATACTAGTCCTTCCTCAGGTAGACTACTCTAATACTAGTCCTTCCTCAGGTAGAGTACTCTAATACTAGTCCTTCCTCAGGTAGACTACTCTAATACTAGTCCTTCCTCAGGTAGACTACTCTAATACTAGTCCTTCCTCAGGTAGACTACTCTAATACTAGTCCTTCCTCAGGTAGACTACTCTAATACTAGTCCTTCCTCAGGTAGACTACTCTAATACTAGTCCTTCCTCAGGTAGACTACTCTAATACTAGTCCTTCCTCAGGTAGACTACTCTAATACTAGTCCTTCCTCAGGTAGACTACTCTAATACTAGTCCTTCCTCAGGTAGACTACTCTAATACTAGTCCTTCCTCAGGTAGACTACTCTAATACTAGTCCTTCCTCAGGTAGACTACTCTAATACTAGTCCTTCCTCAGGTAGACTACTCTAATACTAGTCCTTCCTCAGGTAGACTACTCTAATACTAGTCCTTCCTCAGGTAGACTACTCTAATACTAGTCCTTCCTCAGGTAGACTACTCTAATACTAGTCCTTCCTCAGGTAGACTACTCTAATACTAGTCCTTCCTCAGGTAGACTACTCTAATACTAGTCCTTCCTCAGGTAGACTACTCTAATACTAGTCCTTCCTCAGGTAGACTACTCTAATACTAGTCCTTCCTCAGGTAGAGTACTCTAATACTAGTCCTTCCTCAGGTAGACTACTCTAATACTAGTCCTTCCTCAGGTAGACTACTCTAATACTAGTCCTTCCTCAGGTAGACTACTCTAATACTAGTCCTTCCTCAGGTAGACTACTCTAATACTAGTCCTTCCTCAGGTAGACTACTCTAATACTAGTCCTTCCTCAGGTAGACTACTCTAATACTAGTCCTTCCTCAGGTAGACTACTCTAATACTAGTCCTTCCTCAGGTAGAGTACTCTAATACTAGTCCTTCCTCAGGTAGACTACTCTAATACTAGTCCTTCCTCAGGTAGACTACTCTAATACTAGTCCTTCCTCAGGTAGACTACTCTAATACTAGTCCTTCCTCAGGTAGACTACTCTAATACTAGTCCTTCCTCAGGTAGACTACTCTAATACTAGTCCTTCCTCAGGTAGACTACTCTAATACTAGTCCTTCCTCAGGTAGAGTACTCTAATACTAGTCCTTCCTCAGGTAGAGTACTCTAATACTAGTCCTTCCTCAGGTAGACTACTCTAATACTAGTCCTTCCTCAGGTAGACTACTCTAATACTAGTCCTTCCTCAGGTAGACTACTCTAATACTAGTCCTTCCTCAGGTAGACTACTCTAATACTAGTCCTTCCTCAGGTAGACTACTCTAATACTAGTCCTTCCTCAGGTAGACTACTCTAATACTAGTCCTTCCTCAGGTAGACTACTCTAATACTAGTCCTTCCTCAGGTAGACTACTCTAATACTAGTCCTTCCTCAGGTAGACTACTCTAATACTAGTCCTTCCTCAGGTAGAGTACTCTAATACTGGTCCTTCAGGTAGACTACTTCCTTCCTCAGGTAGATGACTCTAATAAGAGTAGCTCTTACCCTAGGAAAGTAATGAGGTTGATCCGCAGAAGAAAAAGAAGAAGACGAAGAAGAGTCGACTGAGAGGTCCGAGGCTCCAGTCGGGCTCTAGATTTGATCTTTAAGGTTTTTGTACTTATATAACTGATATTATATTCATTGGATACCAAAACTATTATTCAGCCACAATAATATGACAAATATTTCATTGCCTGCTGATTTATGTTGTATACTGTATGCATATATAATACAAAGATGAGAATATTTTGGACACCATTGATGTGATTACACAAATATTACTAAGACAAAATAAGACAAAAGAATCCTTAAAAAATAGTTTTATATTTTATGTCAAATATCGGACTTTCTGGATAATCAACTTGAACATAATCAGGAAGGCTGAAGAGTTGATTATCATTGCATCTACTATGTCAACTGAGAGTTCATTGAGAGTATACATAGCTGCAACCAACCATCTCCACATCTGTCATACCCGCTTAATTAAAATTGCACCGATTTTTTTGTTGTGAAGTACCCCAACTTTGCTGTTGCTTCTAGCCTAGCCTCTGTTTATTAAGATCATGTCTCCTACTCAAAAGTCAGTGTTGCTTGCAATTTGGGATGTGTTTTTATGACACCTCCCAGGATCGGCTCTGCAACAGTTACCATCCCTTCTAGCTAGTTCATGTACTCGGAAATCATATGCATAAGGAATTGATTACGTCTGTGCAAGGGCATTGCTTCTAGAGGGGCTACTTGGTATTCAGTTCTCACTTTCATGCTGTCTATTAAGCATGTGCATAATAGTCTTGCTAGCCAGACCTTCCTTACACATGCATACGGACATTTGTTGTAGTCGTTGCCGCATGAATATTTTGTTCTGGTGTGCCACGATTTTCTTGATGTGTTGTTAATAAACAACAGAAAAAAAGTGAAATTGAATTTGTGAGATTGTGCAACATTTACACTGGCTGGGTTCTACTCAAGTACACATAATAAACAGATCGAGGATACTGATTGGGGGGGGGGGGGGGGTTCCTATGACATTCGACCAAATTCTCTTTTTCCAGGCATACACTGACGTAAGAGTGGTGAGACTGCGTGTATGTGCAATATGTATTATCGGTATGGATCATCAAGTCTATAAACCTCATGCCAGCTAAGAACAGCCTAGAGAGCACCATATGTATACATGACATGTCTGTCTGGTCCCCAGTAATAACGACTCACAAACAGGAGGAGACATAGTCTCAATCTTGACTGGAATTTAATCAAAAGGCGGCTGGAACCGAACAGTAAGTAGCTACTTAACATGGATGCATGCTCAACACGGTAGCCATGGAGATTAATTTGAATCCCTCAACATCAACAACCTTGGTAAATAATCCTGTTTTATGTGCTCGGAATGCTATAAGTGCCAAGCGTCTCGACCACAGCAAATATTGATAAGCTCGCTCCACAAGATATAAGATAACTCTTCTGGAGCAGACATAAGATTTGCGGTTTCAATCAGCTCTGCTGATTGAAGCTGATTGAAAGAGAAACCTTAAAGCATTTGATGTCAGCTGAAAATTATTGTACACACGCTCTACCTTTTGTTAAGTCAACATGAATCCTAATGAGGACACATTCGGAGGACACATTCACCTCATGCTGCGTGGGAGTTTTCGTAGATGTGGTCATGTACTATAATTTGAAATAATCTTAAATGTGTACAGTATTACACATCTTTTCAGTCTTGCACAAAGATCTGTGTGAAGACGGTCGTCTAACCACCGAGCTATATAGAGGTGTATGCTATATTCTAGGGTACCAAATATTGGGCTGACTGTTGTCATAAAAGTCCTGCCATGCAAGAGATGAAAATATGCAATTAGTGCTAAGACAATAATAAGACGCTTACCAGAAAGATAGCTACAGTAAGATTTGCTCAGTTCTCTTGAGGAGAGGAGGAAGCATACACTGGACAGAAGCTGCAAGCAGAAGAAATTTGGCAGATCTGAACCAGCAGACGGTGTCTGGCAGATCTGAACCAGCAGACGGTGTCTGGCAGATCCAAACCAGCAGACAGTGTCTGACATCTGAACCAGCAGACGATGTCTGAACCAGCAGACGGTGCCTGGCAGATCTGAACCAGCAGACGGTGTCTGGAAGATCTGAACCAGCAGACGGTGTCTGGCAGATCTGAACCAGCAGACGGTGTCTGGCAGATCTGAACCAGCAGACAGTGTCTGGCAGATCTGAACCAGCAGACGGTGTCTGGCAGATCTGAACCAGCAGACGGTGTCTGGCAGATCTGAACCAGCAGACTGTCTGGCAGATCTGAACCAGCAGACGGTGTCTGGCAGATCTGAACCAGCAGACTGTCTGGCAGATCTGAACCAGCAGACTGTCTGGCAGATCTGAACCAGCAGACGGTGTCTGGCAGATCTGAAGTCAATTTCCCCCCCCCTTTTCTCAGATCCTGTCTCTCTCTCTCTCATACACACACACACACACTATCCTATCTTATGTCTTATGCCTCCCCTTTTTACTCTCCAGTTGTTCTCACTTATCTTAATTATTGTGATTTGCAACCTCTATCTGGGAAGCTAAACAAATACAATAAATTTTATGCCTACTTGTTCATATATCATTTTTAATTCATAATTATTGGATTTTTTTTTTATAGAGTATAAAAAAATTCTTAAACCAGTGTGCCAAAAGATTTCCAAACTCTGTGTGTGTGTGTGTGTGTGCGTGTATATGACTAACACATTTTCTATAACATATGTGGTTTCTAACCTATTCATATATGTGCATCCTTTAGAATCATCAAGTGCCGGGTTCATGTAGAAATGGCCCAGTGGTTTCAGGAACATTATCTACAAAGCTCCCAAACATCAAAAAGAAAGTGGCCACAAAGGTCTTTATTGTCTTGCACCATTTTGGGGCCCCAAAAGTGATTTTTATATGCATAAAAATCATACGGCCACAAGCTTTAAAAAGTGATTTAAAATGCTCAAATTTCTTTTTTGGGGGCTTCTCTCTCCCTCCAAGTTTTTGTCTCTGCGGCACATATTTGATGAGCTTTGCCTTGCCTTTAGGGACTAGGGTACATTGGGAAAGCTTAAAAGGTAAGATACGGCTATGTAAGGCAATGCTGCAGTATTGAGTCTACAAGTTTGTGCCTTCAACTTTTACTGTTCGTCTTCACACTGTACTCTCTCACCCGCCCCCATACAAGCCTGGGTAATCAATCATTGTTAATCAACACTGTACTCTCTCACCCGCCCCCATACAAGCCTGGGTAATCAATCATTGTTAATCACTACACTAACATTTATTCAAAGTCAACTTTTATCAGTAAATATTTACAAGTTACTATTAGTAGCGACCACCGGTAATCCATCTGGCTTTGTGTGAATACTTAGCGCAGCTATCATTATTCCATCCAGCTTCCATCCATCATTCTATCCAGCCTTCCTTCCAATCTTCCATCCAGCCTTTCATCCAAACTTCCATTCAACAATCCATCTAACCTTCCACCCTACCTCCCATCCAGCCTTACCTCCCATCCAGCCTTCCATCCATCCTCCCATCCATCCTCCCATCCATCCAGCCTCCCATCCATCCTCCCATCCATCCTCCCATCCATCCAGCCTTCCATCCATCCTCCCATCCATCCTCCCATCCATCCAGCCTTCCATCCATCCTCCCATCCATCCTCCCATCCATCCATCCTCCCATCCAGCCTCCCATCCAGCATCCAATCTTCCACCCTGCCTTATCCAGCCTCCCATCCAGCCTCCCATCCAGCCTTCCATCCAGCCTTCCATTAGCATATCTGAACTAGCTTCTGTCAGGGAGCCCCAACCCTGCAGCCACCACTGGGTGGCAAAGCTCCCAGAATCAGAGCAGCAGCCAGACTGAGCAGGATGGAGAATCTCAGGGAAATGTCCAGCTGGACTGACAGTTAGCTAATGCAAACTCACACACTTAATGCTATAGCTATAGCAAGCTGATTGGACAAGCTAGAAACCAACACTTAGGTTTTACCATGTATGGTCATATCTATTGTAAGGGGGTGAAAAACCCAACAAGGGGGCTAGCCCCATCTCAAACATGTTCTTGTTCAGGGTGTTGGGTAGTTTGTGAATTATGAATTAAGAGCATCGGAATCAGTAGTAGACACGGCAAGTGGTTGGATTAGCCAGCAGAATAAAACTAGTCACTTACATTTTGGGACAGCTTATACGAACCCACGCCAGGAGAAGAGACGGAGAGCAGAACAGACAGAAATTTGGTACCCGCAGACCGACTGCAAGCAAGGTGAACAGCTCATGTTGAACCTACCTCAGTAGATCGGAAGAAGAAGAGGAGAAGGAGAGCGAAGCATCACAGGAATCAGAAGTCATCACTACCCCAGCAACGCTCTCCATGCACAGGCCGTCACAAAGACCCAACATCAGATGGACGACCGATATCGCAGGGATGAGGAGAGACGTCGAGAAGATGGCAGAGGAAGGAGAGAAGAGGAAGACAGGAGATATGTGAGAGAGCAGGAGCATTACAGGGAAGAGCAGCAGGTCCATAGATACAGATTGATACAGAGAAGAGCAGGAAGCATAATGCCGAGAGGACGATCAACGTCAATGGGAGGAGGAGGACAGGGTAACACAGATCTACCGAGAGGAGGAGGAGAGGCACAGAGAAGATGACGGGTGCCAACTCGAAGAGTAAGACCGGCAAGGGAGTGCCCGAGTACGCCAAGGACAGAGACGGAGAAGACATAGATGACTTCTTATACACCTTCCAGGTGCATATGGAGAGTTTTGGGATGGCCCGTTGATACTGGACAGCCAATCTGGTGCCTCTCCTGCAGAAGAAAGTGTGTGCAGTCATGACAGGAGACACGAGTCGATTTTGACCTGGTTAAGGCAGCATCTCTCGATATTTTATCATTGGGACACACACCTATTGCAAATGCTACCAGATGTCCGTGAAGAAGACTGGCGAAACATGGATCGATTACTTTTGGAAATGAGGAGTCCTGTAGAAGAAAGGGCAGAAGCGATGCGAGTTGGTAGTGTAGGTGCAGGCCATTGTGAACATGGATGACACGATGGCGGAGATGCCAAGGACAGCGACCAGACCGGACTGAGACTGAACAACAGAAGCCGCAGACGCTGCTGAGATACGACCAGATGCTCGGACAGAGGTGTTTTGGATTCAACCAGTTTGGGAACATGCCAGCAACTGCCCCCAGAAGACGACAGCCGTCCACCTGGTCATGAATAGAACCCGATCCATGGGCTACAGTGGAGCAATAGCTGGACAGCGAGTCTGCAACATGCTGTTGGACTCGGGTGCATCCAGGACCATCATCCAGTCGCAGTGGGCCCAGAGAAAGAAATCAGCAGGAAGACCACTATGTTCAAACTGTTCACAGGACAGTCCACCAGAGACCTCCCATTAGCCAACTTCACCATTGACGGCAAGACACCGGACCTGGAAATAGCCAAACCCATCAAGACCTCACCCTACTAACCACATAAGGACGTGATGGTTGAAGGGACGATGAAGCAGATGTTACAATGAGTCTTGCAGAATTGGTGTGCAGTGGCACCGAGCAGTGCCCTATCTCGTGTTTGCTTACCGGGAGGTCCATCAAGGGACTACAGGTCTCGCCATTTGAGCTGCTGTTCTGCAGGCAGCCCTAGGGGCCATTGGACATGCTGCAGGAGAGCAGGGTGAAGCAAGGGAAGACACCACAGAGCATACTGGCATTCCTGCAGAAGTGCAGAATCGGCTGGCAGAGACATTTGAGATCGTCCGGACGAGCGAGGAGCAGACGAAGGCCACACAGACAAGGTGATTGGTCGCACAGCCAGGTAGAGAAGTTTCCAGGAAGGAGACAAGGTCTCGGTGCTGCTGCTGAGGCAAATAAGTTGAGGGTCAAGTGGCAAGACCCCTTACCTAGTCATCAGGAAGATGTCGGATACGACCGACCAGATACACATGGAAGGCAAGAAGAAGCAGACGAGAAGAAGCAGACAGAGGTTTTCCACGTGAATATGTTGGTAGTGTGAGTCTCTCTTCCCAGTGGGCACGATGGCCTCCCAGGATGCTGACAAGCAGGAATTTGAGTCTCCCTTCCCAGTGGGCACGATGGCCTCCCAGGATGCTGACAAGCAGGAATTTGAGTCTCCCTTCCCAGTGGGCACGATGGCCTCCCAGGATGCTGACAAGCAGGAATTTGAGTCTCCCTTCCCAGTGGGCACGATGGCCTCCCAGGATGCTGACAAGCAGGAATTTGAGTCTCCCTTCCCAGTGGGCACGATGGCCTCCCAGGATGCTGACAAGCAGGAATTTGAGTCTCCCTTCCCAGTGGGCACGATGGCCTCCCAGGATGCTGACAAGCAGGAATTTGAGTCTCCCTTCCCAGTGGGCACGATGGCCTCCCAGGATGCTGACAAGCAGGAATTTGAGTCTCCCTTCCCAGTGGGCACGATGGCCTCCCAGGACCCAGGATGCTGACAAGCAGGAATTTGAGTATCCCTTCCCAGTTGGCACGATGGCCTTCCAGGATGCTGACAAGCAGGAATTTGAGTCTCCCTTCTCAGTTGGCACGATGGCCTCCCAGGATGCTGACAAGCAGGAATAGGACATGCATCTAGCTGATGACATCACAACCTGGGTCTTACCAGGCATGGGATGAGACTCAGAGATTTACACTGAGCTCTCCGGCTGACAGTGAGAATAGGTGCAGGAGTTGCTCAAGCAGTTATTCAGGATGGACTGGTTGAACGTGCATCCACATTGACACGGGAACGGTGAAGGATGAAATCAATGAGCTGTTAGAGGCAGGACTCAACAATCCAGTCTTCCATCTAACCCCTGTCCAACTTTCCATCAAATCTTCCATCCAGCCTCCCATCCAGTCCTCCCATCCAATCCTCCCATCCAGTCCTCCCATCCAATCCTCCCATCCAATCCTCCCATCCAATCCTCCCATCCAGTCCTCCCATCCGATCCTCCCATCCAATCCTCCCATCCAATCCTCCCATCCAATCCTCCCATCCAGTCCTCCCATCCGATCCTCCCATCCGATCCTCCCATCCAATCCTCCCATCCGATCCTCCCATCCAATCCTCCCATCCAGCCTCCCACCCAGCCTGCTAACAGCATTACATCTCTGACTAGAGCTATTTCCCCCCCCCCTTGTTCAGCATATACCACAAATTATACACAATACTTGAATTAGTTTGAGTTAAAAATGGCTATTAGACAAGGTTTGGTGGGCTCTATTGAGAAAGCCGAATGATTCTTGTTTGCAGCAGAGGGATAGACAAAAATATCCATTTGGCATTTTGATATTTTGTGCTCTAGACAAATACGTATCTCCTAATTATCTCAGAGAGAGAGGCGTGATATCCTGCTTGGTGCATGCGTGTCGCGGGACATAATAATGGCACGCCACATGTGCCATGTGCTCTGCCACTCTTCGTGCATTATAAGAGATGATTTAGTTATAAAACCCACTAATATGTACTAATGTATGGGTGTGAAGTTGTTGGTTTGAAATAGAGCATTCCGATATCCAAGTATGATGGCATCACTCAAGAACTGAAATGGAGTTCATTTTGGCAGCTTCTTGATAACACCCAAGACTCTGCTTTAATTCCCACCCCCAGCATGCATGCCTTGAATCCCTTGCCAAGCTAGTACACCAGGAGGCCATCAAAGACCCAACATGAAGTCTTGACATTTGTTTCTTTCTTTCGTTAATTTTCCTTTCTTGGTCTCTTCCTTTTTATTTTAATTTTTAATTTTTATTCATTTTTTTTTGAACTCCATCGTTTACAATAAAGGTCACTAGTTGTGGTTGTTGCTTCTAAACATTGTGTGTGATTTCATGTTTATTGTCCTCTAATTTTGTGTTAAAAAACCCCTCAAATCAAAAGCTAATAAAAAAAATTAATTTTATTTTTTCTTCTTTCAGGAATGCTATCAGTCCTGACACCTTAGCTCCATTCTATGAGTCTCTAGTATTGCAGCGTTGAGATGCCTGCAACAATCCTTGCAGCCCAAGCAGAGGAGTGGAATGAGGCTGAAATGTGTGCCAATGTGTACATTGCCCAATGCATCCTTCCCAGTTGCCATGGAGTCCGTTAGGAGTCATGCTCCCTTCCCCCTAGCTGGTGTCTCCAGCAGGTGAGTGATGAGGAAAGGGAAGACTTCTGTGCAATGCTTGGAATTCTAGATCACAATAACTGCGCCGCTCAAACTGTTATTATTGTCGTTATTTTTATAATATTAACACCATATCAGTCGCCATTTGCTTCATGATTGGATTGGTCATAACAAAACAACTTCGCAATAACGTGCTCTCAATTAAGACAGCACCCATCAACACTTCTGTCAATACACAGGACATGGCCGACTCTTTGAAAACAAACTGGCTATGAATAACACATCAACCTCTTTGTTCTTTCATGATACTTTCGTGAGGATTGCTCGAGTTGCCAATCAAAAATGATAGCTCATTCTGCAAGTTGTTTTGCAATATAAGCTGTTGGAAGTTGCTGGTGCGGTGCTTTCCTGAGTGATTTCTGAACCAAAGCCAAGTTGTCCCTGCTGGTGACCACAAAAATCTGGACGGCCCGAGTCTAATTTAATTATGTTCTAAATTAGATAAATGCATAGAATAACACAATTGAAACTCATGGTGCTATAGATGCAGGAGCCAGCTATCCCTTGGGCGTTTTTGCTGTACAATGGCCAGCTCTTTATTCCTCAGGCATGTTCGGTACAATGGCCTTGTTTGCCTCCTGGAAGTGACTCTCAGTGCTGGGGAGGCACTTGCCAATATTTCACAGTAGGTAAAAAATGTTTGCCATTGTGTGCTCCGTATGAACACTAGCTAGCTACAGAGTCTATATGCATGGCATTCTATTTGTGCTCATTTGCAAAACTAGGACACGTGCACGCACAACCACATACACACACACACACAAGCAAAATTAAAAGGCCCAATACGCATGCACGCACACACACACACACACACAAGCAAAATTAAAAGGCCCAATACGCATGCACGCGCACACACATACACACACAAGCATAATTAAAAGGCCCAATACGCATGCATGCACACACACATACACACACACAACACACAAGCATAATGAAAAGACACAATAATCGTAGGTATATTACCCTTCAGCCAGAAGAAGTTTGAAGGGCTTCAGTTATGCGTTTGTCACTGTCCTGCTGTGGTCTACCTGAAGTGTATTGTAAAGTGATCACCAATGCCACGGCTTCTTGAAGCAGGTGGTTGCACATACATACCACCAGCATTGGTCCAGAATATCCTGGAACATGTGATGTTGGACATCATCCTGCTTGCACTTAATGTGCAATCAGCTGATCTCTATTCCCCACCCTCGGGCAAACAACTAACCAAGCTAGCTAAATTAGCAAGCTGCTAGCTAACAAACCTGGATGGCAATCCTGGATGGGAAGGAATTTATTTACAACAATAAAACTCTTCAGTAGAAAACACACAAGCGATTGTGCTGGAGCAAAGATGACTTTCAACCACTTAAATATTAAATTATAGGTGAGTTCAAAAGTCACACATGTCTCCCCCATCCCCCCCCCCCCCTCCTCCCATCTCCCCCCCTCCTCCCATCTCCCCCCTCCCCTTGTATACCAACTTTGTTGTAAGCACATTAATATAACCCTTCAACCAAACTGACAAGTAGTTGTTGGTTTTTTTCCCTCCTCTCCTGCTCCCCAGGGAGTTTGCCACCCATGCGGCTAAAGAGGGTCTGAATATAGCCTCGGGCTGACATTACATTCCTTTGGAAGGATGCAGTGTAGGTGCAGCTCTTCATTTCTAGGATGGAATTGAACGGACTCCAAACTGACCCTGCACGATGGGAACAGCTGTGTCAGGCTACAACCATTGGGCTTTCGTCCAAGTCCTCATTTCACTACCACCCCAGCAACACCTAGTTTTCCCTGGCGTTCACTTAGCCATGTACTTGGCAAGTCTAGTAACCAGGGCTCTTCCGAAAACTTCACTCTCCCAATAATGTGATTGTGGGCTTTGTCACACATAAACACTCGATCAATTACAGTCTATTTAGATGATGCATTTCTTTCCTTGCACAGAAGTGATTGATTTGAACGCCACAAAGTGATGTCAGTATTTACTGATTTCTGTGCATGCCAGCCAACACTTGGACATTCTTGCAATTTTCACTGCCAGTGTTTTGGGAGGAAATGAATGCAAAGTCTTGGCCATGTCTTTGTCCAACCATCTCCTTTAAAACTAGTTGCCCCATAGCTTCTTATTGTAGGGTAAGATGTGATTTGTTGGTAATGTGTGAAGGTCCTGATGGCCTAGGCTGTTTAGGAAAATGGAGCTTGCTAAATGTTAGTAGACTGGCAGCCTCGTGGCTCTCTGTCTATTTCCTATCCCATAAATGTTCTGATGATGTAATGATTTTAACTTGGGAGGTGGGAGGGTAGACACATTTAAAACAACAGTTGCACTTTCATAATACAGACTCTAATTTGTATTCTACATGACCAATTTTTTTCATTTTTATTGTTTTTTCCCCACAGTTATTATTGACTACGTCAGTTTCGGGATGTAGTCCTGTATTATGAAGAGTAGATCTGTAGATCTGTAGGCATGAAAGCACGATATTCCTGGTTGCACTGTTCTACCCCCTAGTTTGTGTGTGGTCATCCTAAGAATCGGGGTCATATAAACTCTTGAACTGGTCACAGGCAACGTCCTGGCTACGTAGCTCTAGTGTGGGCCTCTAGAGCTGGCCACAAGCAGTGCTCAACGTCCTGGCTGTGTGGCTCTAGTGTGAACTGGCCACAGGAAGTGCTCATCATCCTGGCTGTGTAGCTCTAGTGTGGCCCTCTTGAACTGGCCACAGGAAGTGCTCATCATCCTGGCTACGTAGCTCTAGTGTGGCCCTCTTGAACTGGTCACAGGAAGTGCTCAACATCCTGGCTGTGTAGCTCTAGTGTGGCCCTCTAGAGCTGGCCACAAGCAGTGCTCAACGTCCTGGCTGTGTAGCTCTAGTGTAGCTCTAGTGTGGCCCTCTTGAACTGGCCACAAGCAGTGCTCAACGTCCTGGCTGTGTAGCTCTAGTGTGGGCCTCTAGAGCTGGCCACAAGCAGTGCTCAACGTCCTGGCTGTGTAGCTCTAGTGTGGGCCTCTAGAGCTGGCCACAAGCAGTGCTCAACGTCCTGGCTATGTAGCTCTAGTGTAGCTCTAGTGTGGCCCTCTAGAGCTGGCCACAAGCAGTGCTCAACGTCCTGGCTGTGTAGCTCTAGTGTGGGCCTCTAGAGCTGGCCACAAGCAGTGCTCAACGTCCTGGCTATGTAGCTCTAGTGTAGCTCTAGTGTGGCCCTCTAGAGCTGGCCACAAGCAGTGCTCAACGTCCTGGCTGTGTAGCTCTAGTGTAGCTCTAGTGTGGGCCTCTAGAGCTGGCCACAAGCAGTGCTCAACATCCTGGCTCTAGTGTAGCTCTAGTGTGGCCCTCTAGAGCTGGCCACAAGCAGTGCTCAACGTCCTGGCTGTGTAGCTCTAGTGTAGCTCTAGTGTGGGCCTCTAGAGCTGGCCACAAGCAGTGCTCAACCTCCTGGCTGTGTAGCTCTAGTGTGGCCCCTAGAGCTGGCCACAAGCAGTGCTCAACGTCCTGGCTGTGTGGCTCTAGTGTGGCCCTCTTGAACTGGCCACAGGAAGTGCTCATCATCCTGGCTATGTAGCTCTAGTGTGGCCCCCTTGAACTGGCCACAGGAAGTGCTCATCATCCTGGGTGTGTAGTTCTAGTCCTCTTGAAATGCTCATGTCTTCACCAAGCTGATGTTCACTGCACATGCAGCAGCAGATAAATTTGGGAAGGACTCTCTCTACCAAAATGTCTCGTTAACTTTTTCTTGGAAAGCAAGCAATGGCTAACCTTATAAAGGTGTGTGTGTGTGTGTTATGTGCGTGTGTGTATGTATGGGTGGTGTATGTGTTGTGAATGTGTTATGTGTGTGTATGTATGGGTGTGTATGTGTATGTGTTATGTGTGTGTGTATGTGTGTATGTATGGGTGTGTATGTGTGTGTGTATATGCATGTGTATGTGTGTGTATATATGCGTGTTTGTATATGTGTGTTGTGTGCATGTGTATGTTGTGTGTGTGTGCGTGCATGTGTGCATGTGAGACTTCCTTTGGGTCTACCCACACGTCGTACATCATTGGAAACCTCTTGGCCCCAGGAAGGTGTTGGGGCTGCAGGCCACACACCCTGGCCTTGCCATGCATCCAGAGCTTTAAAACAGCCATAAGAAGAGGGCAGATACAGGCTCAACACTGAAGTGCATGCAATTTAGAAAACACCACCTGCAGCCGACATGTGGGGAGCTACATCCAATTATCAAGTATTGAACAATGTTGCAGAAGAGGATAAGATGTTGTCAACCAGTATCCAAACTGGATGTTTTGGGCCTACCCGCGCATGTCGCACACAGTTGAAAATTTCTTGATCCCAGGAAGGGTTTGGATCAGTTTTGGATCATTAGGCCATGCCCCCAAAGTTTTTAAAACAGCCATTACGGCCAAACTAGGTCGGTATTGAAGTACATTGTTGAGAGATTAGATCAATTTAGGTGGGAGGGGGGTTCTGCTAATTATATATTTATATATATATATTTCTAGTCTAGCTAGCCAAGAGGGTGCATGACATCAGGAGGATGTCATGCAGAACTTGCAGGCCTCTTGCTAGCTTCTAGTGAAGCCCTATGACACTTGAATGTGTATTATAATGCCCAGTAAGGAGAGAGAAGCGTATGGAGACTCGTAATTGTTAAAGATGAAGGTCCACCTCTAAGATCTCAAGATTGCTCATTATTCTGAGGACTTCTCATTGTGTCCAGAAGTCATCCATTTGGTATGGTGAATACCTTGCATATGATGTCAACTTCCACCCAAACTGACTGCTTCTACATGAGGCTGGTAAGTTTGAGGCAGGATGAGCAATGACGGACAAGCCTGCTGATGAGGATTCTGCCCCCAGTATGTATGCTATGCTATGTGTATTACCCATACAGTGTGTTGTTTGCTGTGTCACTGTACAGAACACAGCTTGTTCAGTGTTGTGCGAGTATGTGCATGCATGCTCAGTTTTGTGTTGCCTGTATGTCTCTATTCCATGGATCATGTAATGCATTTATGTCTCGCCGTGTTGCCAAGTCCATTTGAGTGGCAAAATGTAGTACCACTTTCTACTGCAACCGCCTGAACTGGGGGGGGGGGGGGGGGGGGAATACTTGAGGGTACCCCAGTGCCTAACCATGGAAGAAGCCATTTTGTATATTTAGAGAGTGCCAATGAAAGCTTTCTTTCTTTAATGCACTTGTCAAAATTGGGTATGTAGCTAAATTTTGGCAGCATGTTTGCATGTGCTGGCCTGTGGCTTGCATGTTCACACATGTGCTGCTTATTCTGATTCAAAGATTTTTCATGTCTTCATAACAATGCTTGTATTGTAGCTCTGTAATTAGGTAATACATAGGCTAGTTTTATTAGCTGTGCCAAACTTTGTGGTCTTTGATGAAGTAAATTAGTTGCTAGCTACCCATTGATGGCCCATCATCTTGAAGTGCACATAATTCTATATTAAACCCACCCTCCCTTCAATTACATGCTACACATCAGTTAACGTAAGACCACAGTTCTCTGGCCTTCTAAACACACACACGCACATGCACACACTCACACACACACACACACACACAGTAAATGTGCATCTGTTTCTGACCACCGATAGGAAATTTGCTCATCTCCTCTTAGAAATGTACGGAATTTGTGCTCTGGCTCTCTAGACAGGCATGCTTATATGAATGCATGGGGGAAAAGTTGTCAATACATTCGTTCCGTCTAATCTGCATCTTCAAGATGCACATTTCATCAGAATCTCATTCCAATGTAAATCAATGTGCTCAGATTAGCTTTTTTGTGGGTAAAATGCTTAAATCATGGCAAACACACAGGGAACAAAACTTATTTGAATTCGACTACACATGCCTAGCTGTGAGAGTCTGGCTAAGACATGGGTATTGGAGTTGGGAGTGCAGTGAAAATTTACGTACATTGATAATGTCGGTCCTTTTCACTAGGCAAGAGTACACAATCGCACATCACAAACTGTAGCCGCAGAAATGTCAGTGAACCTGCCGTGGGTCATGAATATAATCTTGTGGTAGAATTCGTATTCGCGCATGCGTATTGATTCGTGCTGGTCTTTAATTATGATTTGCCTTGGGGAGTTTTTCTGGCCAGGATAAGAACTATACTTCAGGGGGATTTGTCATTTCGCCGCAGTACTCAAGTGTAGAGGAAGTATTAGCTATTGCTAGTCTGAGCAAGTGAATATAAAGTCCAAGGGCAAATTAGCCAATACATAACGAATAATATATGGACGGCCTCGCGTCGGCTGCTGCGGCAGCACATATTGGCTCGACCACCCGTGCCCCCCCACCAGGACTTACGTTCACCTACACACCGGCAGACATCCAAGGCCTTGCAGAGCCCAGGAATGGAGGCGGAGGTATCCAAGTGGCAGCTCAACCGCCGCAACATCACTCTGTCCGCGCTCACCTAGTGCAAGCTCAGCAACCGAGTATGACACAACAAGTTCAGGCCAGTGTGAGTCCCGGGATGCACGCCGACAACTCCAGCGGGATGCCTATGAGCGCAGGGGCCAGATCAAGTAAGAAAAGAGTCATCAGGTAGTAGCTAGCTGTTTTTAACCAAGCTTTAGGCCACATAATATAATGTGTATTGTATATGGGCTAGCTACATGTGTTGAACAATCCTCTTGAGTGAGAGAGGATAGTGGCTAGACCCTTTCTCACAGATGGCAGAGGTGTGTGCTTTTTGGGAACTCTCTGTGTAGAATACCTATATTAGGAGGCATACTTGAAATCTATTCTACTTGTGGTCTTGGACTAGGTCACCCATGGACTGTCTCTAACTTGGGTTTGGGGGCCCATTAGGGTATTTTAACCTTCTCCTGTGTGTGCTCGGTGCTAAATCAGATTAAAGTCGCTAAGTATTAACCTGGGACCTGCGCAGGTGTGTACATACATACATACACCTGCACACACAAACAAGGTAGGTGCATACACTAGGCAGATGTTATGTGTAGGCTGTAGCATAACAAGGATGATATCCCACACACCCCGCCCCCTCTCGTGCCCCCACCTTTCTACGCATGCCTTTTGACACCTTCATGGTTCTAGTCATTATAATATTCTTCACATGTGTGCCTCTTGTCTAATTGAGTAAATCTTGCCACTTGCACTGTTAATTATGCTTGCATTGCTCATATAGGACTAGTGCGCTCGTCTTTAGACATGGTTTTATAAAACAACAACACATCTCTACCTGCTCTACGCCTGGTGGGGTCGAGTGTAGTCATTCCTATGTGGTTTATGGTATGTGGATATGTGTAATGCAGTCTCTGACCATTCCCTGTGTAGTGTGGGTGAACGAAGGCTGTTGCTTCTTCTAAGAGATGCACAAAATCTCACCCAGTGATCAGGGAGCAAATTGAGCAAATAGCTCGAGTTGTCACTGCCTGTGCTAATCGATCACTCCTCTGCACTGATTCCTCCAGCCCAAGCTTGTGATAGTGGTATGGGAGAGGTGCTTTGCGATATATCTGGCACTACTTGGGTCCCTTTGCAGTTGCATTGTCAGTACTTCTGTGCAAGCCGTTGCAAGCACTCTCGTTTGTGGATGTTGGGACTCTTATTTTCACAGTATACCAATTAGTGGACATAGATAAGCATGCCTGCATTTGCACACACACACACACACGCACATGCGTGCACTTTGTACTTGCTGGTGTTACATTGATGCACCTCCAGCTCTTCCTTCCAACACGATTTTAATGATATGTCTCTTTCCCTTCTAACCACGCCCACTTCAACTCCAGTTACATCTGTACCTGTGTCCCACACTGTCAACCCGTACGACACGATAGAGGCGCTGATTCAGCAACAAGAACGCTCGCACTCGCAATCCCAGCAGGCCACTGCTGCTGCTATACGTCTCCCGAGCTTGTCCAACACTCCGAACAAGGACCGTCCCAGAATCAAGGGCAGGATGACTCCCTATGCCTTCTTTGTTCAGCACAGGTGTGTGTGTGTGTGTGTGTGTGTGTCCCATTGGTGTGTGAAGGAGAGGAGGTGGGGGAGAAGAGAAGGAAGGAGGAGAAAGGAGGGAGGTATAGCTAACATTATTCACGTGTGTGTGTGTATTTGAACTGGCCAAGGCGTGGTGTCTTAGATACTCATGCTTAGTTGTACCAGGGCAGCTTATTTTCAGTCATGTGCTTGACTGTGCACTGTGTGTGCCGTGCTAATGGTATTCCTGCTGTTAATGATATTGAATGGGTAAAACTTATCATGTTTCTGTAGCTTAGTGTTGTGTGTGAAAAGGATGGACTATGTGCACATTCAGCTCCAGATTGTACAGCTATACAACCCATGTGGTGCCTCTATACTAATTGCTGCATACATGACTGTACTTCACTGTTGCTGTATGGCCCACTGTGGATACGGCTGTATATATAGGATACAGGATACGGCAACAATGCACTTTGGTGGGAGCTAGTGCTCTGTTGAATGCTGAAGCCCTCAATATACTACACATAAATATCCTACCTTACTTCAATAGGAGGGAATTTTACCGGCAGCAGGGAGTCCCAGTGCAGTTCACTCCTTTCTCCAAGGAGTGTTCGACTCTTTGGAAGAGCATGACCGAGGAGGATAAGACTAAGTTTCAGAAGTTGGCTGAGGATGATAGAGAGAGATATAGGAGGGAGATGTCTGGGTTTGAAAAGCCTCTGGCCAAAGATGGTACAAGGAGAGGAAGAAGAAAGAAGGAGCCAGGGCAGCCGAAGAGGAACATGTGAGTATGTGTGTGTCAAGGGAGGGAATTGGTAGTAGAGAGGGATGGCAGGATGATTGTGAGAGGTTACGCGAGTTGGGAGGTGGTTGGCTTGTCGTGAGGGAGTGGGTGAGTTGAGAGGTGGTTTGGTTGTCGTGGGTGAGTTGGGAGGTGATTGGGTTGTCGTGAGGGAGTGGGTGAGTTGAGAGGTGGTTTGGTTGTCGTGGGTGAGTTGGGAGGTGATTGGGTTGTCGTGAGGGAGTGGGTGAGTTGGGAGGTGTTTGGGTTATCATGAGGGAGGGAGGGAGTTGGGAAGTGGTTAGGTGTCATGGGTGAGTTGGGAGGTGGTGGTAGGGTTGTTGTGGGTGAGTTGGGAGGTGGTTGGATTGTCGTGAGTGAGGGAGTGAGTTGGGAAGTGGTTAGGTTGTCATGGGTGAGCTGGGAGGTGGTAGGGTTGTCGTGAGGGAGTTCGGAGGTGGTTGGGCTATCATGAGGGAGTGAGTGGGGAGGGTTGGGTTGTCGTGAGGGAGTGGGTGAGTTGGGAGGTGGTTGGGCTATCATGAGGGAGTGAGTGAGTGGGGAGGGTTGGGTTGTCATGGGTGAGTTGGGAGGTAGTAGGGTTGTTGTGAGGGATGGTTGAACAATGAAAGATACATATTCAAATGTTCATTATATGTTGTTGCAGCGAGCAAGCCTTGATGTGGCTTGTTGATAGACTCCATTACATGTTGTTGCAGCGAGCAAGCCTTGATGTGGCTTGTTGATAGATCCCAGCTGGCTGTGCCCAGATATATGAAATGCTAGGTACATGGAAGGTGGCCTTCTTATTGAGGAAACATCATGAGCTTGGTCTCAGCTAGCCAAGCCTGTATGTGTTAAGTACATCCCATTTAGTTGAGGGACTTACCTTGTTTGACCTTGTGTGTGTGTGTGTGTGTGTGTGTGTGTGTGTGTGTGTATAATGATCGTGGAGAATGAGCTGTGTGCTTAGAGGGAGAGAGAGGGAGTCAAAGCATGCACAGGACTGGCTAGAGTGGTCTCTTAGTGCAATATTTTTCCAGAGCCAATTACTAGTATTTGGCTGAGCACAAGACTGAAGATTCCTGTGCTAATTGTTTTGCTATAGTAAGTGTACATAAGAGTACAAGCGACTGTTCTGTCCCTAGTCTCCGCGCTTCCTAACCTTAAAAGGAAACTAGGCCAATTGGCAGCCATTTTTTATTTCCTGGGAAAAGAGGGGAACAAAGGGAAAGTAAACGCAGTGGAAAACAAGGCAACTCGAGGTCTGGTTCATTGTGTGCTTGTATCTGTTGCTGCACTATTGTGTCTTTGTAGGTGTGCATTTCTGCACTTCTGTTCTGTGAAACGGCCCAAGTTGAAGCAGGAGAATCCTTCTCTGAGTGTGGGTGCTATGGCTAGGCAGCTTTCTTCAGCGTGGAAGCTCATGACACCCGAGCAGAAGAAACCTTACAATGAGATGGCAGAGAGAGACAAGCTGAGGTGGGTGAGGGGGGGGGGAGGCTGTTTGGAAAAGGAGTCGAGAGAAATATGTTGGGGTGGGGGGCGTGGGGAATGTATTTGAGAGAAAGAGCAAGTGAGTGTTATGTATCGATGTCGGACAGGAACATCGGAAGTACACTAATAGAGGTGAGGACGATGTTGAGGTCTAAGGAAGTTCAGAGGTCAGCCAGGGTAGAGGTTATACAAGCAATTGCATAGTGCAAAGCCTAGCCATGCATGACAGCCAATGGAGGGTTTCAAAACACTCATCACCACGAAATGCCACACTCTATATGTATGTGGCGCTAGCCATGGACAGCCGCTCTTGGCTTGTCCTGGACCTGGCCTTGACTGTGTGGTCACCGCCAATACTGTGCAGGTGACTGTGTATGTGGGTCACCGCCATACTGTGCAGCTGACTGCGTGTGTGGACCACCACCATGTCGTGCAGGTGACTGCATGTGGGGGTCACCACCATGCCATCCAGGTGACTGCGTGTGTGGACCACCACCATGCCGTGCAGGTGACTGCATGTGGGGGTCACCACCATGCCATCCAGGTGACTGCATGTGGGGGTCATCACCATGTCATCCAGGTGACTGTGTGTGTGTACCACCACCATGCCGTGCAGGTGACTGACTGTGTGTGGGGGTCACCACCATGTCATCCAGGTGACTGTGTGTGTGGATCACCACCATGCCGTGCAGGTGACTGCATGTGGGGGTCACCACCATGTCATCCAGGTGACTGTGTGTGTTGACCACCACCATGTCGTGCAGGTGACTGCATGTGTGGACCACCACCATGTCATGCAGGCATGTGGGGGTCACCACCATGTCGTGCAGGCATGTGGGGGTCATCACCATGTCATCCAGGTGACTGTGTGTGTGTACCACCACCATGCCGTGCAGGTGACTGACTGTGTGTGGGGGTCATCACCATGTCATCCAGGTGACTGTGTGTGTGGATCACCACCATGCCGTGCAGGTGACTGCATGTGGGGGTCACCACCATGCCATCCAGGTGACTGCATGTGGGGGTCATCACCATGTCATCCAGGTGACTGCATGTGTGACCACCACCATGCCGTGCAGGTGACTGCATGTGGGGGTCATCACCATGTCATCCAGGTGACTGTGTGTGTGTACCACCACCATGCCGTGCAGGTGACTGACTGTGTGTGGGGGTCATCACCATGTCATCCAGGTGACTGTGTGTGTGGATCACCACCATGCCGTGCAGGTGACTGCATGTGGGGGTCACCACCATGCCATCCAGGTGACTGCATGTGGGGGTCATCACCATGTCATCCAGGTGACTGCATGTGTGACCACCACCATGCCGTGCAGGTGACTGCATGTGGGGGTCATCACCATGCCATCCAGGTGACTGTGTGTGTTGACCACCACCATGCCATCCAGGTGACTGCATGTGGGGGTCATCACCATGTCATCCAGGTGACTGCATGTGTGACCACCACCATGCCGTGCAGGTTACTGCATGTGGGGGTCATCACCATGCCATCCAGGTGACTGTGTGTGTTGACCACCACCATGCCGTGCAGGTGACTGTGTGTATGGGTCACTGCCATGAGGGGCAGGGCAAGTGACTTGGTGGGTGTGAATAGAGCCATTCAGGCAGAGTACAAGCTGGTCGACAAATCCCATGTGCAGTCCGGGACATTGAATAGAACCTGCTAAGGATTCCACGCCACTTAAGAGGCTCTTTGCCTTGGTATTGTTCACCAACTCTTGGCTTGCTCAACACCACAGCTGATATCCTCGAGCATCCTCTTACCGTGTTCGCAGTTCTGCTGCTAACACATGAGCTGCACTCTGTGCATGAGCGGCTTGTAGCAAATGGAAGAGTACTGCTGGTTCTGTGTACCTAGTGGTGTGTGTGTGTGTATGGTGTGTGTAGTAATTCTATTGGAGTACTAGTGTTGTGTGTTGCTTTCCCATTTGTAAGATCTTGCAATAATAACTACACATGCACGCACACATGCATGTACGTAGGTATGAGCAACAGAAGCAAGCCTACGAGGCGGGCTACTCTGCAGCCTTCCTCCGGAGAGATGTGCACCCCAATACCATGCAGAGCGGGGCCAGCTCGGGCAGCGTCTTTCCCCTCAATCAAGTCATTGCTCCTCGTCATCGGAGGAGGAAGAAAGACCCGGACATGCCGAGGAGGAACATGTGCGTTATTCTCCATTGCTATTCTTGTATGTTGGATGTCCCTGTCCCCCTGGTTGTGTGTTTGATTTCGTTGGTTCCCCTATCCCCTTTTCCCCTTCCACTCTGTAAGTTGTTCTTGGCAGTTTGGATTTGAGCAGAGGCCCAGGACAGCAGGTAGGCCAGAAGCTGTGTCTGAGGTTTTAGAAACTTGAGAATGCTTGGGGTTGCTGTCCTCTCGTGACGTGGATGGCATTCCTCTGGCTTTGCCATGATATCCCGATAAATCTGCTGCTCTTTTAGGCGGGCACAAGGCACCTGCATTGTGTATGCACTTCTCTGGAGATGGCATTAGGCGTTGTTTTTGTTTCCTATGTGTTGGTAAAGATAAAGAGCTGGTAATGTTGCTGACTTGGAGATCAGCTCTTCAATGTGTTGTTCTTGTGGGGCGCAGAATTGTTGTGCACACACAGCTCTTGGCATCTGCTGACGCCACTTTAGCCAGGCTTCACTCCGTTCTCTCTCCGTGTTTTACAGCCTCTGACATTGTCCGTTGTTAACCACTTCAGCACACACCTCACTACTCCCCCAGGCGGTGTCTGTGATCTATTTTATGTATATCAAGAGATATTTAGCTGTTTACATGTGTGTGCTGTGTGTGTGTGTGTGTTTCCTGAAGGTGTTTAGGGGTCATATGCCTGTATCATGTGCTGCCAACCTGCAAAT
This sequence comes from Cladorhizidae sp. MBARI D1340-BT2, assembly GCA_028752905.1. Classification (NCBI taxonomy): domain Eukaryota; kingdom Metazoa; phylum Porifera; class Demospongiae; order Poecilosclerida; family Cladorhizidae; species Cladorhizidae sp. MBARI D1340-BT2. Next base: position 6,181,203 of record JAQNBH010000017.1, read on the forward strand.
TCGGTTTTCCCCTCCTTCCTTTTAATTCCAGCACGGCAAGAGCTGGATGTAGTCCTCATCGACAGACCCTTTACCAATTGTTACTCTGCAATCAGGTTTTTATTCCAAGGAAGAGTGCAGTGATGTATCACTCTGTCGTAGTAATCGACAGACCCTTTACCAATTGTTACTCTGCAATCAGGTTTTTATTCCAAGGAAGAGTGCAGTGATGTATCACTCTGTCGTAGTAATGCTGATTCAGTCACATGACTACATGGTCACATGACGTATCACTCTGTTGTAGTAATGCTGATTCAGTCACATGACTACATGGTCACATGACTGGCTGGTCACATGACTGACCGGTCACATGATATCTTTGCACCTACTTGTTGCAGTAGCAGATAAGATGGTGCAGAGGTATGGACCATCCCTTGGTCTCCCGTGAAGCCCAAGGTGGCCCGTCTAATCCCCTAGACTATAGATGCGGTGAGAACACTGAACTTTGGAGGTATCTCTCTACCTACATGTATATGGAGCAAGTTTGCTGGTGGGTGGAGTCTGTGTATACACACATAGGTAGCGTTCTGTTATTGAGCTTGATTTGAATGCAGCATCATGAGACTCCATTGCTGCAACCATTGCTCCCTCAGAATCCTGATGATCCTATTACAGCATATTAATTTTGGTAAAGGGTCTCCTCAGGACTAAGGCTAGAGCTATGGCCTGCTAGATGAGTATGGAATATTGGAACCAGGACTAAAGCTAGGGCATTCTAGATGGGTATGGAATATTGGAAGGACTAAAGCTAGATGAGTATGGAATATTGGAACCAGGACTAAAGCTAGGGCATTCTAGATGGGTATGGAATATTGGAAGGACTAAAGCTATAGCCTGCTAGATGAGTATGGAATATTGGAACCAGGACTAAAGCTATGGCTGCTAGATGAGTATGGAATATTGGAACCAGGACTAAAGCTAGGGCATTCTAGATGGGTATGGAATATTGGAAGGACTAAAGCTATAGCCTGCTAGATGAGTATGGAATATTGGAGCCAGGACTAAAGCTATGGCCTGCTAGATGAGTATGGAATATTGGAACCAGGACTAAATCTATGGCCTGCTAAATGAGTATGGAATGTTGGAACCAGGACTAAAGCTATGGCCTGCTAGATGAGTATGGAATATTGGAACCAGGACTAAAGCTATGGCCTGCTAGATGAGTATGGAATATTGGAACCAGGACTAAAGCTATGGCCTGCTAGACGAGTATGGAATATTGGAACCAGGACTAAAGCTAGGGCATGCTTGAAGTTTGAAACCACACTCTTGTACATGGTCAGTACAGCCACAAATTTCGCAGGATACTTGGAACTGGTGACTGCTTGGATCCTAGAATCAGTGCTAGGGCTATTCTAGTGCTAAAGCTAGGGGGCGGGGTTCTAGGTGTAGATATCCCTCGAGTATCCCGCGATGCAAGTACAGGATCCATGCTGTATAGTCGGGCACTCTCACTAGAGACATCCTGGGATAGCGACAAGTACATGGATACTGGGGGAGTCCAGAGTCTCCTAGGAAAAGTAGTGGCAATACTCGACATCCCTCTGGAACTAGGGCTAAAGCTAGGGCATGCTAGCAAGTGTTGCTCTGAACTAGGGCATGCTAGCAAGTGTTGCTCTGAACTAGGGCTAAAGCTAGGGCATGCTAGGCAAGTGTTGCTCTGAACTAGGGCTAAAGCTAGGGCATGCTAGGCAAGTGTTGCTCTGAACTAGGGCATGCTAGCAAGTGTTGCTCTGAACTAGGGCTAAAGCTAGGGCATGCTAGGCAAGTGTTGCTCTGAACTAGGGCTAAAGCTAGGGCATGCTAGCAAGTGTTGCTCTGAACTAGGGCTAAAGCTAGGGCATGCTAGGCAAGTGTTGCTCTGAACTAGGGCTAAAGCTAGGGCGTGCTAGCAAGTGTTGCTCTGAACTAGGGCTAAAGCTAGGGCATGCTAGGAAAGTGTTGAAGTTCTGAAGCAAAGGTTGAGAAAGGAGTGTTGATTGCAGCCAGAGTAAGCTAGTCTTTGACTCGAGATCACATGGACAGGCATGACTGCTAATTGATGCACATGCTCCCAGATGTAGCAGAATTCCAGGAGCAAGAGGGTAATAGGACCAAACTCTGACTTCATGTTTTTTCTCTTTCTTTCACGGAACTAGGACCAAACTCTGACTTCATGTTTTTTTTCTTTCTTTCACGGAACATAATATTGGAAATATTTCCGTGCGTGTTGAACTGGCTGTCTGTGTAGCTGCCCCTGTAATAATAAGGCAGACATGTTCTCGCCCTGCGCTCAAAGTGCTTGCACATGTCATATTCGTTGAGTGTGATAACAACATCATTATAATGCTAAATTGTATCCAGCACTCCAATTTGTTCAGTGCTCGCAAGTTTAGTGTTCCCTCTCTCATTCATTGGATGTGAGCATCTAGCTACTTACTGTGTACTAGATAATTGCCCTGCCTGGCTGCATACCGCAGTCAAGAATTTGACTATATATAGTCCAGCATGTCTGAGCTGCTTAAGTTTCCTACTACCGGCTGAGTCCTTTGCCTGTCTAACTAACCACAGAAGGGAGTACCAGCCAAGTCATTAATTGAGAGCTCAATGGTGAAAGAATGGCTGCGTTTGTGTGGAATTATGGAAGTGAATTTCATGATGTGGTTCATGTTCGTTTGACCGTCTGTGCACATGCAATTCCTGTTTCAGCCTTTCCTTCTTTCTTTCTGCTCTTCTTCCTTACTTCTTTCTTAGTTTCCTTTAGCTTCTCTTTCCTTTTCTTTCTTTCTTCCTTTTCCATACCTCTTCTACTTCTTTCTCCCTTCTTCCTTTCTGTCTCTCGTCTTCCTTTCTCTCTGTTCTTTCTCTCTCCCTTCTTCCTTTTCTCTCCCTTCTTCCTTTCTCTCTGTTCTTTCTCTCTCCCTTCTTCCTTTCTCTCTGTTCTTTCTCTTTTTCTCTTCTGTTCTTTCTCTCTCCCTTCTTCCTTTTTCTCTGTTCTTTCTCTCTCCCTTCTTCCTTTCTCTCTCCCTTCTTCCTTTCTTCTGTTCTTTCTCTCTCCCTTCTTCCTTTCTCTCTGTTCTTTCTCTCTCTCTCTCTCCCTTCTTCCTTTCTCTCTCCCTTCTTCCTTTCTCTCTGTTCTTTCTCTCTCTCTCCCTTCTTCCTTTCTCTCTCCCTTCTTCCTTTCTCTCTGTTCTTTCTCTCTCCCTTCTTCCTTTCCGTCTGTTCTTTCTCTCTCTCCCTTCTTCCTTTCTCTCTGTTCTTTCTCTCTCCCTTTCTCTCTACCTTCTTCATTTCTCTCTCCCTTCTTCATTTCTCTCTCCCTTCTTCCTTTCTCCCTGTTCTTTCTCTCTCCCTTCTTCCTTTCTCTCTGTTCTTTCTCCTCTCCCTTCTTCCTTTCTCCCTGTTCTTTCTCTCTCCCTTCTTCCTTTCTCTCTGTTCTTTCTCTCTCCCTTCTTCCTTTCTTTCTGTTCTTTCTCTCTCCCTTCTTCCTTTCTCTCTGTTCTTTCTCTTTCCCTTTTCCTTTCTCTCTGTTCTTTCTCTCTCCTTTCTCTCTGTTCTTTCTCTCTCCCTTCCTTTCTCTCTGTTCTTTCTCTCTCCCTTCTTCCTTTCTCTCTGTTCTTTCTCTCTCTCCCTTCTTCCTTTCTCTCTGTTCTTTCTCTCTCCCTTCTTCCTTTCTCTCTGTTCTTTCTCTCTCCCTTCTTCTGTTATTTCTCTCTCCCTTCCTTTCTCTCTGTTCTTTCTCTCTCCCTTCTTCCTTTCTCTCTGTTCTTTCTCTTTCCCTTTTCCTTTCTCTCTGTTCTTTCTCGCTCCCTTTCTCTCTTCCTTCTTCCTTTCTCTCTCTCCCTTCTTCCTTTCTCTCTGTTCTTTCTCTCTCCCTTCTTCCTTTCTCTCTGTTCTTTCTCTCTCCCTTCTTCCTTTCTCTCTGTTCTTTCCCTTTTCCTTCTCTCTGTTTTTCTCTCGCCCTTCTTCCTTTCTCTCTGTTCTTTCTCTCTCCCTTTCTCTCTTCCTTCTTCCTTTCTCTCTGTTCTTTCTCTCTCCCTTTCTCTCTTCCTTCTTCCTTTCTCTCTTCCTTCTTCCTTTCTCTCTGTTCTTTCTCTCTCCCTTCTTCCTTTCTCTCTGTTCTTTCTCTCTCCCTTCTTCCTTTCTCTCTGTTCTTTCTCTCTCCCTTCTTCCTTTCTCTCTGTTCTTTCTCTCTCCCTTCTTCCTTTCTCTCTGTTCTTTCTCTCTCCCTTCTTCCTTTCTCTCTGCTCTTTCTCCCTTCTTCCTTTCTCTCTGTTCTTTCTCTCTCCCTTCTTCCTTTCTCTCTGTTCTTTCTCTCTCCCTTCTTCCATTCTCTCTGTTCTTTCTCTCTCCCTTCTTCCTTTCTCTCTGTTCTTTCTCTCTCCCTTCTTCCTTTCTATCTGTTCTTTCTCTCTCCCTTCTTCCTTTCTCTCTGTTCTTTCTCTCTCCCTTCCTTTCTCTCTGTTCTTTCTCTCTCCCTTCTTCCATTCTCTCTGTTCTTTCTCTCTCCCTTCTTCCTTTCTCTCTGAATGGTGAAAAAAGCTGGCTAGATTCCCCCCCCCCCCCCAAGTTTGGTGGGTGTTGACATATAGTAGCTTTAACACAAGTCCAAAACAATACAGACATTGTACTAGAAGTGGAGGGAGGCAGCACGTGTACTTCCTGTGGCAGATCTCTCTCCGTTTACTGTTTCTTGTACTTGACACAAAAGGAAAACCAGCCAGCTTACAAGGGGACATGACTGCTCTTGCTCTGTGTGAAGAAACTCCTTCAAATCTAAATCTTCCCTTAATACTATTAGACAGCTCTGTGCGGCAACATTGTTCAGTACAACAAACACAGCCCCAGTCAGTGCGCCGCAGATCTTGTAGTTGTTGGCTTCTGCACTTTTGTTATGGTATGTGCATCCACTTCTATGGTGAATGCCAGCACTCCACTTCTAATGTCTTAATCAAAGGAGGCTGGAGAAATACCACCGTTCTGGTTGTTCTAGCTACAGGTCAAGCCATATAAAGGGTTGTTTTGACAAGGCTCTTGCATTGATGATTTGGTGTTCCTAATTGTGTTGCCCCTGTCGTTATCTTCCTTTATTATCTCTCTCTCTCTCTCGACACTCTCCTTCTACATCATGTTTAACAAAGTGCATCTCTGGTCTCATTTGTTTGACTTCCTTGTCTTTTAAATGCAGAGCAAATGTAGGCATGTATGTGGACTCCTCCTAGACGTGTTCCTCTTTGTGAAACATTAGCTCATACATCATAGTGCCATTCCTGCTCTTCCATTCTTTCACTAGTACAACAAATGTCAAAAGTCTGAGGTTTATGTTAAAGGTTGCACCGAGTTTATTAAAATTGAGAAAGGCCTTTCTCTTCCTTGTGGTGATCTCTTCAGGATCTTGTGTCTCTTACCACGATGTTGTCATTGATACCTAACTTGTGTGTATGTCCCACAGTGGTTGCTGGTATGTCCCACAAGCTAAGTCTTGCATTCCGTGGTGCTGGTAACATCCCACCAAGGAGAACTCTGGGCTTGCACAGGTGGGGTGGGAGGGGCTTGACCTGTATTTAATAATGGTCTTATGTACACTAATCTGGTGTCATGAACAATAGGACAGTACACATGGTACAATGCAGCATACATCCAGTGCTGTATGTTGAGCTTGAATTGAGGTGGCAGTAGAATCAGTGTGTGATAGAACACCAACACCATTTCTAGCAGTATCCATTAAGCTAATATAGAAGAGGCCAGTGGAGACGGTGTGAGACTGAGTGGCAGGTCACTGCCCTGATAACAACCCGGTTGTTGTTTTTGCAGCAGCTGTTGGTATGGTCATTCAATTTTTTTAAGCAAGCTCGCTCTTTATCCTTATCTCTTACTTTTCATCTCTCTAGGTCTGCCTTCATGTTCTTCAGCTTGGAACGACGTCCCGAGGTCAAGGCTATCAACCCGGATTTTGGGGTGGGCAAGCTGGCCCAATGTCTAGCTGAACGCTGGAAGGTGATGGACTCTAACCAGAAGAATACATACGAACAGATGGCTCGCAGGGATAAGGAACGGTATGAGCAAGAGCTGAAGGCCTTCAAGAGGGGCCTCTATAAGGGTACAGGCCTGACTGCACGCCAGGTGGCACACTCTGTCACAGGAAGAATGATCCCTCCCCCTGCCTCCACTCTCAACAACCGCAACAGCACCTCGCACGCGCACACGGACACACACACACCAGCAGTGGCACTAATCGCCCCAATCGCCCCATCTTCTGCTGCTCCTGATCCTTCTCCAGGGACGATGATACTTGTAGGCGAAGTGTCCAACCCACTTGGATCTGACGAGGAAGAGGGTTCTCCCTCCGGTGATGAGTTGGATCAGCTATGCGAGTTTTACCAGTAAATATGTAACCTCGAAGGCTGCTATAGATAGAAGACCTGCTATCGAAAAGAGAAAAAGGAATGTTGCAATTCTTTCTTGGAATGAGAATACTATTATTATTTACTATTATTATTGACTATCACATCATATCAATCATCAGTGTTTTTTTTCTTCTCTCTACCCTTACATTCAGAAGAATTTTAGCCTTCACTCTCTCGTGCTTGTTTTGTTGTTGATTTTTTTCTTGTTGATTTTGTGCCTACATTACACTCAGTGGACTTATTAGGGATCCATTGTTATAGGGATACATTTTAGTCGTGCATTGAAGTAGAGTGGGCATCTTAGAGAGAGTGTGTCCGTGGGTAACCTGCACACTTTTTGTACCACCATTCATTGGGTTTATTATGGTCTTGTAGACACTGTCGTGTTTCTCCTTCCCCCCCCCCCCCCCCTTCTCTTTTTCTCGTTTCACTCTACTTTATTGCTGTCAGTTTAGAGAGAGAGACTTGCCTTAATTATTTCTACATGATACATATTGCATTTCAGTTGCACATGCACTGCTGTACTGACTGCACCACAGCACTGGATTTACTTTGCTTTTTAACCCATTAAAAATGAACTCTCCTATGTTGTTTGATGAAGGGTGGGGTATGTACTTTTCAGGGTTGCAAGTGGGTTGCAGGTGCTTTGCAATTTGTGAAAAACGACCGAACGATGGAGGGACTACAGACCGCCGTCTTTCATCTTGCTCGCAAAAGAAGTGGCCAAATTTGTGGCGAGGCAGCCGATAAATGGGGTGGGGGGGGGGATAAAGTCAGAAGGCCCGCCCAGACCCACAACCTGATGGCCAGAGGAGCACAAGCGGGTCATGTTGACCGGACGGGTACTACTTAAGAGGGCGGGGACTGCGTGGGAGGAAGATCTGTCTCTGCTACTTGTTTCTTGCAGCTCCGCTCCTATCGACTGGGGACATTTTGCAAAGCATATACTCAAGCGCTTAGAAGTGATTATAAAATGCTGCATCCACTATGGTATAGTGAGGTACGTTTTGGGGAGTTGCCAGCCATAGAAGTCTGTGCGCACAAACATCTCGCGTGCAAGCCAAGGACGTTATGATTATCCAGTTATCAATGAAATGATGCTTACGGACAATAATAACATTAATTACAATGACCTCAGTAATCAATTCAACCAGATGTTCCTAGCCTTCATTATATTCCTGATGAAGGCTAGAACGTGTAGTAGAAAACGAGTGGAAATGATTACTGAGAAGGTCATGGTAATTTCATTATGTCATTGAGAATAACATTAATTTTGCCTACATAGATCACATGTGTCATTGTAGGAGTTCTAAGTTTTGGTTCCGCTGGCTTCCTCTTGTTCCAGGGTTCTTCTACTATGTGGCCAGTGGGAGCCAACCACCAATTTACTGTTGCCTTTGGAATCACTCCCTTCACTAATGACATGTTGGTCACTGGTGGCCTGTGGAGTCCATTGTGGTGGTTGCTCTCTCCACATCAGCACCATAGGAGTGGCAGGAAATGCAGGTCTTCACCATCAATCTTGTACTCTCATAAATGTAAAGACATCTTCTGGAGGTTGGTGGACCCCATCTAGGATTTTTAAAGAACTCCCCCCCCCCCTTGAAGCATCGAGTTTCTATAACAATGTACACCAATTTTCCACTTCCTCATAATTAATACATACATATTTAGAGAGAGAGATTGTGTCAGAGGCATGTGAAAGAGTCGAGTAGTTTTAACGTTACTCCCTTTGCAGTACCAACTACACCTTTTTCTTGCAAGCAACTTTGATTCCTCTTCAGCTTTTTCTGTTTTAAGCATACATCACAAACCATATACAGTATTTAAAGTGGGAGGGATCACAATAAAAGTGAGTTGGTTGAAGTTCAATTGCAAGGGCTATGATTGCACAGCTAACTGCAGCAATGGAATGTCATTAGGACTTCTTTCAGCTGTGATTGGAAAGATATATACTCCTTTTTAGCATGGCAAAATATACATACCTAAATATAGATGGAACACACTAAACACACTGATTGCTTTACCTTGCTTTGTGCCTGTGCAGAAGTACAGAGAGATCATCAAGCCAGGTTGGCTTAGACAACTTTTGTATTATGTTTAGAGATATATAAGATATATAACAGCTGCTCTTTGCATGTACATAAGCTTTCATGAAGTTTAAATGCATGTCTTTTACTTTCTATATATATAAGGAACAAATTTTACATCGACATACCTCGAGTGCTCAACAACAGCTGGAGGAGTAATGCCATTATGTACTTCTTTGTCAAGGCAAGGAATATCAGCAGACGCTTGATAATTATATTATCATAAAAGACGTACAATAGTTTAAGTAGCATATATAATCCAGACGTTGTGCAGAATGACAAATTTCTTTTGAATAATGCATTGCATGTATATTTACGATATAACATACATCCAATATCCTAGGACATCTTTAGGCAACTAGGGACAATGTTCACCCTCAACGACTGGTCATACATGTATAGAACTCTCCTGGAATAGATGTGTACATTATTTCGTGTATATGACATTTAAGAAGAACATTATCTGTGCTTCTATCATCTTCTCCGAGCTAGATGTATATCCTGTTTTGGGGGTGTAAATACTATTAAAATCACCTCCTCAATAATCAACTTCGAATTTTATTCATTCGACGTTTCAACTAGATGCTCTCGTCTTCATCAGGAATAAATACTATTTGGATTCTTACCACCATGACGGTAGGACTAAGAGCAGTTGAGCATAACATGGCTTCCACTATCACGCAAACACTTCCCCAGCGAGCTCTTCCGGTAGACACTATCTGTCAATATTTAACCTCTAGAATATACTTCTATTCGCAATGAATTATCTAGTTGTGAGGACCAACACTAACTAGGACCAACACCATTTTTGAGGTTGACAAGTCAGGAAGCTATAACATTCTGACAAGGGTTCACTCTCAGATGACTTCCTTTTTCTCCTCGTTGTGAAACAAAAGTCTAGGTCACGAGACAAAGAATCTATTCCCCTTCATGCCTTTCTCTCTCGCACGCACGATTCTTCTCATGGTTGCGTGATGCAGATACAAATTGAAGGCAAGGGCGATTCTGGGTCGTCCCTGCTCACGCTCTCCATTCCTCTGTGGACTTGCTGGTGGGTAAGTCCCTTCACAGAAAGATGGAGTCCCAATGGCCAACGGGGTGAAGCTGGTTTTCAATTTATAAGAGCAAGATAGAACAGTCAAAGTACATCAACAAAAATGTGAGGCACAGATCGAGTAGAAAGCAAGTGAGGGCCCAGGCTGAGAGCAAGGCATGATCAGTACCACTTCAAGACTACAACACATTCTATGTCGTAGTCAAGAAAGATGTGAAGCAGTAACCTGGCCCATTGATGTCCTTGCTACTACGCTGCCTACGGCACTATGAGCCACATACCCAGGACACCTAATGAAGTCCAACTATTGTGGGGCCAGCCAGATCAACTTTCCAGATCTTTGTCAACCAGGGCATGTCCACCAAGCTTACTAGGGCTCTGAGACACAGCAACCACCCACAAATAACCATCTCAAATGTTCATAGACTACACAGCTCCACAGCTCCCGACAATATTCATTGCTTTGACAGAGAAGCACTAAGCACAGATATATGCTCGGTAAACTCCGTCTACTAGTAGGTTGAGCCGTACAAGATGGTTAACAGCTATTTGCTATCATAACAAAGACACGGTCAAGCATACTTGCTTACATATACATAACAGATTAAGACGGACACACTCAATTGCTTTCCACTGCTTTGGGTAATTATTGGACTTTCATCCTCACCTACTCTCTTCTCGCACCTCGTGCATCACTGGCTCACTTCTCGAGGGAAAAAATAAAATTAAAATTAAAAAAAATTACTACGACACATAGGTTGAACCAACCGCTGGGCATATAATTAACCCATATACTGTATCTAAGTTGATGATCATGCAAGACCTGTATATAACAGCACATTTCAAAGGAGACCCCCTGGAAGAAGGAAAAAAAGGAAGGAAAAAACCCAACTAGTTTTATATCGCCACACACACATACATACATGTTTTCCCTTAGAGAAAAAAAATGCATGTCGTTTTTTAGGTCCACTGGTTTATTACCTTAGCCAAGATTAAGGCACGCTAGAAGTGTTTGGGAGCAACAGTCATTTATCCCAAGTGCAGACAGAGGTGTGTCTTTATGAGATTTGTGCCACTGCTAATGGAACATTTTGTACCATCAAGTCCTCTCAGATGTGTGGGACCAACATAGAGCATTTTGACAGTCCTTGTAGAGTACGTGTACAACATAAAACATATCAGGGCCGAGTGAATTCTCATGAAGCGTTCGGTGAATGTCTAGTGCATGTAGACAGACATACATCTATAGTCGGAAGACACACATACAGCCCTTCAAAACATGCAGTGAATTCACTGATGGCACATTACTCAGCCAGGTGGCAAAGTTATAAATAGAAGCAGAGCTGTGACAAATTATCTTTATCCAGTGGAAGAAGTTCTACTGCTAGTGTTAATATGTTAGCAAGAAAAACTAGCACCGAACAGGTACTGGAAGCCTGATAGATTTCCAAATAATGCACACCTTGACATGGGCCACTGTTACATCAGTCGAAACAGTCTCTTCTCTAACTAGATTATCTTTTCATAAGAGCAATAATTAGTCATGTGTTTGACTACGTTGCCTTGGTGATGACGATGATAACATGAACAAAACATAGAAACAATGCAGAGATAGTGAAACAGGAGCACTTCACAAAGGAACTACGAACTAGCAGTGAGCCCTGGACGTTCAACAAAGAGGCTCTCAGCTGATAGTGAGAGGAACACATAAGGAGAACACTTAAAACGAGCACTATACTAGCTAACCTGCATGCACTGAGTTCATCCAGGAGTTTTGGGGACTAGAGAGATATCCAAGGTTCAAAGGCTAATTTCCATTTACAATACATAATATACATCATACACAAAACACACCAACTCAAGTTCAGTTAACTTAGGCTATCCTTTTCACCATCACAAAGTTGAACCTCGAGGGGAAGGGGGTTAGTCTCCATTCCTACTCCACTCCACCATGTGTCTCTCTAGTAGTTGGAGAGCCACCACTCATAGCCTACACAGTATTCTCACCCACAACCTCCTGGGTATATGATAGCCATTCAATAAAGTGCTTCACTTAAAATCACAATGTGCACTGATTTTTTTTGCTTTTATTGTTACCCACTTACAAAAAGCCACATCTATTTTAGTAACAAATGGTTCTAGATGCAGGCATGGCGTGTTTGTTCTCAAGCCATTGTTTTAAGATGAAGCATTGTTGAACTGAATCTGGGTCTACATGACTACTGCCTTAGAGATCCATTCTGGCATAAAACTTATTGTCTTGGAGGCCTTCATAGTGGCTGTGGCTGGATGATTGACAGTCTCAATCTTGGAGGCCTTCATGGTGGCTGTGGCAGGATGATTGACAGTCTCAACCATGAAGGCCTTCATAGTGGCTGTGATTGGATGACAGTCTCAACCTTGAAGGCCTTCATAGTGGCTGTGGCAAGATGACAGTCTCAACCATAGTGGCTGTGGCAGGATGATTGACAATCTTGGAGGCCTTCATAGTGGCTGTGGCAGGATGACAGTCTCAACCATAGTGGCTGTGGCAGGATGATTGACAGTCTCAATCTTGAAGGCCTTCATAGTGGCTGTGGGCAGGATGACAGTCTCAACCATAGTGGCTGTGGCAGGATGATTGACAGTCTCAATCTTAGGCCTTCATAGTGGCTGTGGCAGGATGATTGACAGTCTCAACCATGAAGGCCTTCATAGTGGCTGTGACTGGATGACAGTCTCAACCTTGAAGGCCTTCATAGTCGCTGTGGCTGGATGATTGACAGTCTCAATCTTGAAAGCCTTCATAGTGGCTGTGGCAGGATGATTGACAGTCTCAATCTTGAAGGCCTTTATAGTGGCTGTGGCTAGATGATTGACAGTCTCAATCTTGGAGGCCTTCATAGTGGCTGTGGCAGGATGATTGACAGTCTCAATCTTGAAAGCCTTCATAGTGGCTGTGGCAGGATGATTGACAGTCTCAATCTTGAAGGCCTTTATAGTGGCTGTGGCTAGATGATTGACAGTCTCAATCTTGGAGGCCTTCATAGTGGCTGTGGCAGGATGATTGACAGTCTCAATCTTGAAGGCCTTCATAGTGGCTGTGACTAGATGATTGACAGTCTCAATCTTGGAGGCCTTCATAGTGGCTGTGGCTAGATGATTGACAGTCTCAATCTTGAAGGCCTTCATAGTGGCTGTGGCTGGATGATTGACAGTCTCAACCATGAAGGCCTTCATAGTGGCTGTGGCAGGATGATTGACAGTCTCAATCTTAGGCCTTCATAGTGGCTGTGGCTGGATGACAGTCTCAATCTTGGAGGCCTTCATAGTGGCTGTGGCTGGATGACAGTCTCAACCTTGAAGGCCTTCACAGTGGCTGTGGCAGGATGATTGACAGTCTCAACTTCATAGTGGCTGTGGCTGGATGATTGACAATCTCAACCATGAAGGCCTTCATAGTGGCTGTGGCAGGATGATTGACAGTCTCAATCTTAGGCCTTCATAGTGGCAGGATGACAGTCTCAATCTTGGAGGCCTTCATAGTGGCTGTGGCTGGATGACAGTCTCAACCATGAAGGCCTTCGTAGTGGCTGTGACTGGATGACAGTCTCAATCTTGGAGGCCTTCATAGTGGCTGTGGCAGGATGATTGACAGTCTCAACCTTGAAGGCCTTCATAGTGGCTATGGCAGGATGACAGTCTCAATCTTGGAGGCCTTCATAGTGGCTGTGGCAGGATGATTGACAGTCTCAATCTTGAAGGTCTTCATAGTGGCTGTGACTGGATGATTGACAGTCTCAATCTTGGAGGCCTTCATAGTGGCTGTGGCAGGATGATTGACAGTCTCAATCTTAGGCCTTCATAGTGGATGTGGCAGGATGATTGACAGTCTCAACCTTGGAGGCCTTCATAGTGGCTGTGGCAGGATAATTGACAGTCTCAACCATGAAGGCCTTCATAGTGGCTGGATGATTGACAGCCTCAATCTTGAAGGTCTTCATAGTGGCTGTGGCTGGATGATTGACGGTCTCAACCTTGGAGTCCTTCATAGTGGCTGTGACTGGATGATTGACAGTCTCAATCTTGGAGGCCTTCATAGTGGCTGTGGCAGGATGACAGTCTCAACCTTGAAGGCCTCCATAGTGGCTGTGGCAGGATGATTGACAGTCTCAACCTTGAAGGCCTTCATAGTGGCTGTGGCAGGATGATTGATCTTGGAGGCCTTCATAGTGGCTGTGGCTAGATGATTGACAGTCTCAATCTTGGAGGCCTTCATAGTGGCTGTGGCAGGATGATTGACAGTCTCAACCTTGAAGGCCTTCATAGTGGCTGTGGCAGGATGATTGAAGTCTCAACCTTGAAGGCCTTCATAGTGGCTGTGGCTAGATGATTGACAGTCTCAATCTTGGAGGCCTTCATAGTGGCTGTGACTGGATCACAGTCTCAACCTTGAAGGCCTTCATAGTGGCTGTGACTGGATGATTGACAGTCTCAACCTTGAAGGCCTTCATAGTGGCTGTGACAGTCTCAATCTTGGAGGCCTTCATAGTGGCTGTGGCTGGATGATTGACAGTCTCAATCTTGAAGGCCTTCATAGTGGCTGTGGCAGGATGATTGACAGTCTCAACCTTGAAGGCCTTCATAGTGGCTGTGGCAGGATGATTGACAGTCTCAATCTTGGAGGCCTTCATAGTGGCTGTGGCTAGATGATTGACAGTCTCAATCTTGGAAGCCTTCATAGTGGCTGTGGCAGGATGATTGACAGTCTCAACCTTGAAGGCCTTCATAGTGGCTGTGGCAGGATGATTGACAATCTTGGAGGCCTTCATAGTGGCTGTGGCAGGATGACAGTCTCAACCATAGTGGCTGTGGCAGGATGATTGACAGTCTCAATCTTGGAGGCCTTCATAGTGGCTGTGGCAGGATGATTGACAGTATCAACCATGAAGGCCTTCATAGTGGCTGTGACTGGATGACAGTAGGATGATTGACAGTCTCAATCTTAGGCCTTCATAGTGGCTGTGGCAGGATGATTGACAGTCTCAATCTTGGAGGCCTTCATAGTGGCTGTGGCTGGATGATTGACAGTCTCAATCTTGGAGGCCTTCATAGTGGCTGTGGCAGGATGATTGACAGTCTCAATCTTGGAGGCCTTCATAGTGGCTGTGGCAGGATGACAGTCTCAATCTTGGAGACCTTCATGGCCTTCATGGCTGTGGCAGGATGACAGTCTCAATCTTGGAGACCTTCATGGCTGTGGCAGGACGATTGACAGTTTTGGAGGCTTTCAAGAGCAAAAACAGTCGCATAAAGCTAATAACCACACATCCTTATGACTTTGCCTGCCAGGTGCCAGGCTTATGGAGAAGGGGGGAGGGAGGAGGAGGGGGATTTCCATTAGAGATGACATTCCCTCTCTCTCACCTCCCATATGATATCCACACACACATATGATTTTTATTCTGTACATGACAGAAAGCTGCTATGTCGTCTAGTTTGTGTGTGTGCTGGGAACAGTTCTTCCTCACTTGCTCCTTCTAGTTTGTGTGTACTGGGAACAGTTCTTCCTCACTTGCTCCTTCTAGTTTGTGTGTGTGCTGGGAACAGTTCTTCCTCACTTGCTCCTTCTAGTTTGTGTGTGTGCTGGGAACAGTTCTTTCTCACTTGCTCCTTCTAGTTTGTGTGTGTGCTGGGAACAGTTCTTTCTCACTTGCTCCTTCTAGTTTGTGTGTGTGCACTCACACAAAAGTCTAAATTGATCCACAGAGAAAAACAGACATCAATACAACTAGAACAACTCAGGAATAAAAAAAAAATCACACACAAACCAACAACAGTTACTTTGACAGCAGAACATTTGACAGCAGAACAATAGGTGCAACGTTAACTCCAATTTACATGGTCACATCAATATAATTATAAGAGACTATCAGTTACAAAAATACCAAACACAAAAATATATATGGACAAATACAATAAAATTGTTTTGGGACACTGACTATTGCTGGGTAATAACCTTTGCTTCAGCTGTGAGAATAACACACACACACAAACATACACACACACACATACACACACACCAAACACGCATACAATCCGTCATTCAAAGTTAGCAGTAGAGCTGAATACTAGTTGTACATATAAACACATTGTAAATACATACACACATGGATAGACGGTGTGTCCAAGTTGATCAGACAATGGCATGAATCAACACACACACACACACAATCGCCATTCACTGCAAGTTGATACCAATATCTCTCTGTTGATACTACCCTTATCTCTCGGGGGGTTAATATCCTGGGGGGTAGGGGGCTCAAGCTTCACGTAAAAGATCATAAAAGATGAATGAAGCTGTCAAAACATGATTCTAGTTGAAGGGCTCAAACCTCATAAGAATGATTATTAGCATGTTAAATACAACAGTGCACACACATCACACATCACTCCACACACTGGTAATGTGGTGGGCCTACTATTGACTTAACGACGCACTCACTCCACAGTCTCGCTGTAGTCCTCCACGTCTGCAATCATCTGATTCATGCTGGTGAACAAGGACTTAAATGTGGGGCGGTCCTCTGCATTCTGATGGAGCGAAACAACAACTAATGATACGATTCTACATGCCTGATAGGAAGCATACTAGAACACAGGTGGGTGAGGCTTTCTCTACTCTTCATTGAAAGGGGAAGAGCTGTATTATAGAGTGCAGAGATTTATTGCATGGAGGTTGAGGAGAGGGGGAGAAAGGGAATTAGATGGAGGCAGAGGAGGGGGAGAAAGGGAATTAGATGGAGGCAGAGGAGGGGGAGAAAGGGAATTAGATGGAGGCAGAGGAGGGGGAGAAAGGGAATTAGATGGAGGCAGAGGAGGGGGAGAAAGGGAATTAGATGGAGGCAGAGGAGGGGGAGAAAGGGAATTAGATGGAGGCAGAGGAGGGGGAGAAAGGGAATTAGATGGAGGCAGAGGAGGGGGAGAAAGGGAGTTAGATGGAGGCAGAGGAGGGGGAGAAAGGGAATTAGATGGAGGCAGAGGAGGGGGAGAAAGGGAATTAGATGGAGGCAGAGGAGGGGGAGAAAGGGAGTTAGATGGAGGCAGAGGAGGGGGAGAAAGGGAATTAGATGGAGGCAAAGGAGGGGGAGAAAGGGAATTAGATGGAGGCAGAGGAGGGGGAGAAAGGGAATTAGATGGAGGCAGAGGAGGGGGAGAAAGGGAATTAGATGGAGGCAAAGGAGGGGGAGAAGAGAATTAGATGGAGGCAGAGGAGGGGGAGAAAGGGAATTAGATGGAGGCAGAGGAGGGGGAGAAAGGGAATTAGATGGAGGCAGAGGAGGGGAGAAAGGGAATTAGATGGAGGCAGAGGAGGGGGAGAAGAGAATTAGATGGAGGCAGAGGAGGGGGAGAAAGGGAATTAGATGGAGGCAGAGGAGGGGGAGAAGAGAATTAGATGGAGGCAGAGGAGGGGGAGAAGAGAATTAGATGGAGGCAGAGGAGAGGGGGAGAAGAGAATTAGATGGAGGCAGAGGAGGGGGAGAAGAGAATTAGATGGAGGCAGAGGAGGGGGAGAAAGGGAATTAGATGGAGGCAGAGGAGGGGGAGAAGAGAATTAGATGGAGGCAGAGGAGGGGGAGAAAGGGAATTAGATGGAGGAGGGGGAGAAAGGGAATTAGATGGAGGCAGAGAAAGAGAATGGCAATACTTCACTTTCATACTATATTTTCATAAAAGGGTCTAAATCCTCCACCTCCCAGAAATTGCGAAAGATACTGGCAGGAAGCTGGAACTCACTAAAGCAACTCAACCAGGAAGCTGGAACTCACTCGACCAGGAAGCTGGGACTCCCTAAAGGAACTCAACCAGGAAGCTGGAACTCACTAAAGCAACTCAACCAGGAAGCTGGAACTTACTAAAGCAACTCAACCAGGAAGCTAGAGCTGCAACTCAACCAGGAAGCTGGGACTCCCTAAAGGAACTCAACCAGGAAGCTGGAACTCACTAAAGCAACTCAACCAGGAGGCTGGAACTCACTAAAGCAACTCAACCAGGAAGCTGGAACTCACTAAAGCAACTCAACCAGGAAGCTGGAACTCACTAAAGCAGGAAGCTAGAACTCACTAATGCAACTCAACCAGGAAGCTGGGACTCCCTAAAGGAACTCAACCAGGAAGCTGGAACTCACTAAAGCAACTCAACCAGGAAGCTGGAACTTACTAAAGCAACTCAACCAGGAAGGTGGGTCACTAAAGCAACTCAACCAGGAAGCTGGAACTCACTAAAGCAACTCAACCAGGAGGCTGGAACTCCCTAAAGGAACTCAACCAGGAAGCTGGAACTCACTCAACCAGGAAGGTGGGACTCCCTAAAGCAACTCAACCAGGAAGCTGGGACTCCCTAAAGGAACTCGACCAGGAAGCTAGAGCTGCAACTCAACCAGGAAGGTGGGACTCCCTAAAGAAACTCAACCAGGAAGCTAGAACTCACTAAAGCAGGAAGCATAAACTTTGTGAGCTCTGCAAACTTCAGACAACACGAAAGAAGAAAACCTCCACCAGCTCAATGGCTCTGATTTTTGTGTCTGTACCTCCAAAATGACCAGCACCCATTCTGGGGCATCAGCTTAATTGAGTGACATTGCTCGTCTTACTGTGCTTAGTTGCACAGCTGTTAGCAACGAGAAGTACACTGCACGTCTTGTCATGTAACATGACTAATGATGAGGACAGTCTGGAAAGTAGAGGAACAGTAGCAGATGAACACAGCAGCTAATTGTGGATGTGCCGATTGGCGTTAGGGTTTAGAAGGGGATGAAGCTAGACTCTAGGGTACAGATTAGCAGGCATGGCAATGAGATTCAGTTGGCCACAATGCTTTCCTTAACTCCCAAATGACACACACAAGGGGTGGCGGCCTTCCCATGGAATTGCACTACTTTGGAGATATCTGTAACTGGCTGACCCCACTACATTCTGAAACAACTAGGAGTTATGGCAACCACACAGAATGATGACCTACTACACCTACACACATGTACACAGACACATACACACATATATGTGTACACTGCATACATCATATACATGCATACATAGAGTGGCTATGTACAGGATACTACAAAGCATAGTGCAGTATTTTAGACAAAAGAGACTCACTGATAGCCAGCACTTTCTCATGAGGTCATAGATCTCTGGAGGACAGAATTTCGACCGTTCTAATCTGTAGCCCATGAGTACCTCATCCAGCACTTGTGAATTAGTGAATGTTGGGTAAGGAGTTTTCCCTCCTGTCCACAGCTCCCATAGCAAAATACCTGACAGGAGAGAGACAGTGAGAAGGAAAGACAAGAGGAAGGGGGAGATTGGACAGAGGCAGAGAGGAAGGAAAGGATGACATGTTGGGCCACTGACTCTAGGGCAACGAGAGAAACCGTGATGAAGAAGGCTGAGAGAACGAGTGGTGGCGAAGGAGAAAAGTAATAGAGAGGCTTGAGCAAAAGAGCCTACCACACCAACGAAAGGTCCATCACCTGGGACCTGGACCTAAGTGGGCCACAACAGCAGGAAACCATTCCACATGGTCTAAAGTTTGCTTATCTAAAATCAGCGGAAACAACAGAGGAAAAAAGACTCCAGCACTGTGAGGATTACAGCAAACACTCCACGAGCATCTATTGCCTCAACATGTACCAATAATATCTGTCTCAAACCAGAGATGTCCTGGTCTATTTAAACCATAAACAATACACGAGTTAATGTTCTCCTCTCTAGACAACCTACCAAAAGACCAGACATCTGACTTGCTGCTGAACTTGGCATGAGTGATGACCTCGGGGGCTGCCCACTTAATGGGAAACTTGGTCCCCTCTGAAGCCGTGTACTCATCATCCACTACAAATCGAGCCAAGCCAAAGTCTGCCACCTTCACCACGTTGCGGTCACCCACCAAGCAATTTCTGGCTGCCTGCGTGGATCAAAACATGAGATGTTGATCTTGGTACCACCCACTCACCAGGCTACAAGAACACCCACATGCATATTTGGAAGCGAGGAGGGTTGTGCATATCAGTGCCACTTTACACCTGCTACATACAGCAATTATGCACAGCTACAATGCATAAAATAAAGTCCAGCATAGGCCATTTAAAAATCTGGTCCAGCAAGCAGACCATTTAAATCTGGTCCAGCAAGCAGGTCATTCCCAGACAGTTTGGGTTAGGACCATTCCACTTGCCATACCCAACATCAATAATGTCCATCCAGACATTGTGCAAACTGCATACGGTGACGCTCATACAACCATCCACATGAGTGGCTGTAATACAGTTTTGCAGAGGTGATGGTGGCAGAAGGTATTATTATTAGTAGTACTACAGTTCCCAATCAGTTCCCACTGGAGAAGCGTCTCTTGACATAGGCTAGTTACTGCAGAGAGGACAAGCCCGTGGCTCAACTCAAAATGAATGAAATTGATGATGTAGGACACATACTTGTGTACAACATATGCCAGTATGAATGCCGTGTATACATGCATACACACGGCCACAATAACCAGTATTCAGCGACACAGAGAGTTTGTGAATCACATACATGCACTGCATTATCTCCAGCCCTGTTCCCTAGATACTGCATGCTTACTAAGTCACGGTGAATGAGTGTTCCCTAGATACTGCATGCTTACTAAGTCACGGTGAATGAGTGTTCCCTAGATACTGCATGCTTACTAAGTCACGGTGAATGAGTGTTCCCTAGATACTGCATGCTTACTAAGTCACGGTGAATGAGTGTTCCCTAGATACTGCATGCTTACTAAGTCACGGTGAATGAGTGTTCCCTAGATACTGCATGCTTACTAAGTCACGGTGAATGAGTGTTCCCTAGATACTGCATGCTTACTAAGTCACGGTGAATGAGTGTTCCCTAGATACTGCATGCTTACTAAGTCACGGTGAATGAGTGTTCCCTAGATACTGCATGCTTACTAAGTCACGGTGAATGAGTGTTCCCTAGATACTGCATGCTTACTAAGTCACGGTGAATGAGTGTTCCCTAGATACTGCATGCTTACTAAGTCACGGTGAATGAGTGTTCCCTAGATACTGCATGCTTACTAAGTCACGGTGAATGAGTGTTCCCTAGATACTGCATGCTTACTAAGTCACGGTGAATGAGTGTTCCCTAGATACTGCATGCTTACTAAGTCACGGTGAATGAGTGTTCCCTAGATACTGCATGCTTACTAAGTCACGGTGAATGAGTGTTCCCTAGATACTGCATGCTTACTAAGTCACGGTGAATGAGTGTTCCTTAGATACTGCATGCTTACTAAGTCACGGTGAATGAGTGTTCCCTAGATACTGCATGCTTACTAAGTCACGGTGAATGAGTGTTCCCTAGATACTGTATGCTTACTAAGTCATGGTGAATGAGTGTTCCCTAGATACTGCATGCTTACTAAGTCACGGTGAATGAGTGTTCCCTAGATACTGCATGCTTACTAAGTCACGGTGAATGAGTGTTCCCTAGATACAGCATGCTTACTAAGTCACGGTGAATGAGTGTTCCCTAGATACTGCATGCTTACTAAGTCACGGTGAATGAAGCCATTGTTTTCCAAGTAGTGCATCGCACCGCCGATCTGGAGGGCCATGTCCAGTATCAACTCTGTCTTCTCTATCAGTTCTCTACGCTGCCTCAGGTATTGTAACAAGCAGCCTGGGATGGGATGAAGAGTGGGAGTGAGAGAGTCAAGTATGTGATGGTGGAGAGTGAGGATCGGGAAATGAAGACTCAACTTACCATTCACCATCAGCTCTTGCACAATAAAGATAGGTCTCTGCTGCGTACACACCCCATATAATTTCACCAAATTCTCATGCTGAAATTTCCTACAGTGTAACACAATAGTGTTAACACAGCATGAAATGATATAACACAATTCCAATGCAGAGTAACAGGATCTGACATACTTCATGACGACGGCCTCCTCTATGAAGTCGTCTTCGTTCATGGCTCCTTCTCTCATCATCTTGATGGCCACATCTACCTTAGACTTCCATTTGCCAGCAACCACACGCTGCAAAGAACAGGAGAAGTCAACAGAAGGAATCACATCCATAAGACTATCCTGCTGGGATGGACAACACCGACAAAACAACTCACCCCAAACTGACCGCTTCCTAGTTCCCGACCCAATGTGAGCTGTGACTTGTCAATCTCCCATGCCTCGTCTGCATGGAACCACAAGTGCACACATGTATACATGGAACCACAAGTGCACACATGTATACATGGAACCACAAGTGCACACATGTATACATGGAACCACAAGTGCACACATGTATACATGGAACCACAAGTGCACACATGTGTACATGGAACCACAAGTGCACACATGTATACATGGAACCACAAGTGCACACATGTATACATGGAACCACAGTGCACACATGTATACATGGAACCACAAGTGCACACATATATACATGGAACCACAAGTGCACACATGTATACATGGAACCACAAGTGCACACATATACATGGAACCACAAGTGCACACATGTATACATGGAACCACAAGTGCACACATATACATGGAACCACAAGTGCACACATGTATACTTGGAACCACAAGTGCACACATGTATACATGGAACCACAAGTGCACACATGTATACATGGAACCACAAGTGCACACATGTATACATGGAACCACAAGTGCACACATATACATGGAACCAGAAGTGCACACATATATACATGGAACCACAAGTGCACACATGTATACATGGAACCACAAGTGCACACATGTATACATGGAACCACAAGTGCACACATATACATGGAACCAGAAGTGCACACATGTATACATGGAACCACAAGTGCACACATGTATACATGGAACCACCAGTGCACACATGTGTACAAGCACATACATATATACATGAAACTTGTCCACCACCAAGAATATTTGCTCTATATAGTCCTGAGCTATTTATACAGTAGAATATGAGGAGGAAACAGTTTACCTCACATGACAAGAATATTTGCATGTAGTCCTGAGCTATTTATACAGTAGAATATCAGTTCACCACACATGGCAAGAATATTTGCTCTATATACTGTAGTCCTGAGCTATTTAAATATGAGCAGGAAACAGTTCACCACTCTGACACAACTATATATATCAGGGAGTGCCCTATTGCCACTTCCTAAAATGTCTGACTGCTAACCCCCCAAGAAGAAAAAGTTCATCTCTCAGCTAAACTCACTTTAGCAGCTTCATAGCAGGTTTAGCTCCGAAAACACTTCCAGCATCCATTTAATCCTTCACTAAGGTAGTAAACTAGCTGACCTAAAGCCATAAAAACTGGGGGGAAAACACACACTTGAAATTCATCCTTAAGACCCACATGTATCTATGCATCTCTACGCTTTGCTTCACATAACTGGTATACAACAGGTCCATTCATAATTTTTTTTTAGTACCAGAGGACTCCAAATGTTCCAATGCACGTCCACAAC
Source organism: Cladorhizidae sp. MBARI D1340-BT2 (assembly GCA_028752905.1). NCBI lineage: Eukaryota > Metazoa > Porifera > Demospongiae > Poecilosclerida > Cladorhizidae > Cladorhizidae sp. MBARI D1340-BT2. Next base: position 6,204,277 of record JAQNBH010000017.1, read on the forward strand.
TGCTCTGTTTCTCCATTATGGGGAAAGGCCTGAGCTGGCAACACAATCAAGCTAGCTCACACGTTGTGTTGTAAGCTGAACAAATGACCCACACTCAGTTTTGCTGTTTGGTCTGTGGAGTTCTCGCCCCTGGGCAACAGCTACTACCAAGTCTTTCAAGGAGGCCGCAGTAGCTGGTCCTCTACCAAAACATCTGCTGTTACCAACAGTCAACAATAGCATCAAGATAAGGAATGTACTGATTTGTGTAGTGTACAAGGTGGTCTGCATGGGTCGTCAACAGCAGCTACAAGCCGTGAGTTGTGTACTATATACACAAAGAGAAGAGTAAAGTGTTTAAAAGTACTGGAGTCTCAGAAGCTCAGAGTTGGAGTTTGCAGGACTTAGAGAGTGGTGTAGTTCTCTCCACCACTCAACCGTAAGACAAGGCTTTTTTAAACTATTAGATTGACTTGTCAAAAAAAGAACAGAAATAAGTCTTTATCCATCATCTGCACCCCAGCCAGTTAGATAACCCTTATCATTTAGTTTAAAATGGTAGAGGTTATCTAACTGGTTGTGGTATAGATAGTTTAAATGGTAAGGGTTATCTAACTGGTTGTGGTATAACTGGTTGTGGTATAGATAGTTTAAATGAAGGGTTATCTAAGGTTGTGGTATAGATAGTTTAAATGGTAAGGGTTATCTAACTGGTTGTGGTATAGTTTAAATGATAAGGGTTATCTAACTAGTTGTGGTATAGTTTAAATGGTAAGGGTTATCTAACTGGTTGTGGTATAGATAGTTTAAATGGTAAGGGTTATCTAACTGGTTGTGGTATAGATAGTTTAAATGATAAGGGTTATCCACTGGTTGTGGTAAAATGGTAGGATAGATACAGTCTTGCCTCTGTTCTTTTTCGACAAGTCAATCCAAAATAGTAGTTAGTTATTCTTGTTCAGAAGCCTCCTTCAAGAAGTTAGTCTGGATACTCCACAACTAAGTGTTATTCTTCTATCACTCAAATACATGCACAGACTTGTGATCAAGTAGCTATATACCTGGTTTTACTGAAGGTCTATGCTGTTAACTATTGTCACAAGAGTAGGCTTCTCAACTGATAACTCACTTGCAGTGAAAATGTGCAGCATCTGCTAAATCAGCCCAGCTAGGCTCAATATTGCGCAGACCAAGTGTTTATTGTACTGACGACCTTTACCATACCAACCATTAGGTTGGCTGTGTTAACAAAGAATGGAGCTATGGTAGTTGTGTGGGCAAAAGTAGATAGATACATGACCCTTGAAGACAAATTCACAGTATTTGGGGCTGCCAGTTTACTACTTAGCAAAGGATTCAGGGCAGACTGGATTTGTTTTTGCAGCTAAAATCAGAAGTTGCCCAAGTGAATTTTAGTTGAGATATAAACTTTGTATTAATTGTGTGTGTAGGGTGTGTGTGTGTGTTGTGTGGGGGGGGGGGGGGGAAGGGGAGGGGGGGAGGAGGAGGGGGGTGTTTTGGACATCCAACATTTTAAAGTAGGTGTCAGACCAATATAGGGAATGCAGTAGCACTGCCTATAAAACAACAAACAAAGCAAACAACTTGAACCAAGAGCAAATGCAGAGTATATAGAGCATGTTTCCTTGGTTAGACCACATTCTCAATTAGACAACCCACCAGCAGGAAATATATATATAGGAGCTCCAGAGAAAATGCTCCACCCAGTCACTACTGAAATGATAATCAAATCCTGACCAAATTGTGGCATTCAGTGGAGACAGATGGTCCCATGATGACAGCATTCACTGTTTAAAGCCAGGGTATAGCAGAAAGTGCTGCAGGAAATATCGCCAGCGAGACGGCCCAACTCCATAGAAAAGAGATGGGCAAGACTGCCGATGACGATGAGTCCTCCACAAGCGATGAAGCTGACTATGAAGAGGATAACAGCTAGAGCGCGAACACTGCTATTAATAATTGTCACTATTGCGCACATGTCTGTTAGTCATGTTCAAATAATAGAGCATATCCTCGGACAGTACACGCCCTCCAATAGTACACACAGCTAAGCAGCTCATAGAATGTGCATGTTCTAATCGAGGAATATAAATAATCAACCAAGAGAGGAAAACAATCTATCCATCCACACGCACACAAACAATATATTTTTAAGGTGATTAGCAACCACAAGTGGCTACAGCCGCATGCACGCACACACACACGTGCGTATGCTGTGAACAACAGATTTTTTCCACTGCACACGCCCAGTAGACTGCTCCATTATTATAAAAAAACTTACTTTCAGTTTGATGGGGTCAGCTGAAAAACAAGAGGGGAACTGGCAGACTCTCCCAGGGCTTTATCGCTGTTTCTGGAAGCTCTCTGCTGAGGGATCATGCTGACTGGAAACCCTCTGAATCCCTTCGCTCTTGAGAAAGAAGGCACTCCAGGACGGATTTCCTGCTGTAAGTTTTGTTGTAGGCATAGAGAAGAGCGACATAGTGCTAAGTGGCTTTTGTTTGTTACCTCGGGTGAGCTGATTCTTACACCAAATGGAAGATTTTTGTAGTTGAATTCTACACTTTGTAAAAAAGAAGAAGAAAAAAAGTGAAGTGCCTCACAAACTCAGTCAGTCCCAGTCACTGTTCACAATGTGATGTGCTACATGCCAGAGTTATTATTATTATTATTACTATTATTATTATTATTCCCTTCTTTATTTTTTTCCTGCACATGCCCAGTTAAAAATAGCCATAGCTATAAAACTTCATTTCTGGTTTGACGGGGTGGGGAGAGAGCAAAATGCTTAAAAAAGAGAGCTGATGATAGCAACTGCATCAAGAAGGGTCTCTTCCTGGCCTTTACTCCTGTTTCCGATGCCCTTTCGGAGAAAAGCTGCACAGGCACCTATTCTTACTTGGAATTCTGAGAAAGAAACTTGCTCCTGGGTGGGTTTCTTTGGTGTGTAGAATGACCCAACGATGCGTAGCTTTTGTTTGCTTGCCTCAATGAAGCTACTGAACTGCAGCTTATTGGATTTGTATTCTCATGACATGAACAGTTTTGAAAAAGGATATAGGGGGAAAAACCACAATAAAGTTGGTGGTCAATTGGTTAAAAGCAATGACTATTGGATTGAACTTTCGTCAAAGATAGAAAACAAGACTGCACTCAACGTAATCCACAACCAGTTATACCATTTACACCAATATTATACTGAAATCAGTATCACATTGGCATAATCAGTGTAATATTGGTGTAATCAGTATGATATTGGTGTAATCAGTATGATATTGGTGTGATCAGTATGATATTGGTGTAATCAGTATGATATTGGTGTAATCAGTATGATATTGGTGTAATCAGTATGATATTGGTGTAATCAGTATGATATTGGTGTAATCAGTATGATATTGGTGTAATCAGTATGATATTGGTGTAATCAGTATGATATTGGTGTAATCAGTATGATATTGGTGTAATCAGTATGATATTGGTGTAATCAGTATAATATTGGTGCAACAGTATAATATTGCAACAGTATGATATTGGTGCAATCAGTATGATATTGGTGTAATCAGTATAATATTGCAACAGTATAATATTGGTGTAATCAGTATAATATTGGTGTAATCAGTATAATATTGGTGCAACAGTATAATATTGCAACAGTATAATATTGGTGCAACAGTATAATATTGGTGTAATCAGTATAATATTGGTGTAATCAATATTGGTGTAATCAGTATAATATTGGTGTAATCAGTATAATATTGGTGCAACAGTATAATATTGGTGTAATCAGTATAATATTGGTGTAATCAGTATAATATTGCAACGGTATAATATTGGTGTAATCAGTATAATATTGGTGTAATCAGTATAATATTGGTGCAACAGTATAATATTGCAACAGTATAATATTGGTGTAATCAGTATAATATTGGTGTAATCAGTATAATATTGGTGTAATCAGTATAATATTGGTGTGAGTACAATCTTGTTGTTTCTATCTTTTGACAAGTCCTTCAAAAACGCGCCATTTTTGTTCTTGTTTCTAATTGTTGTTGTTGTTGTTGTTGTCTCTATTTATTTTATCCCTGTGCTGCATGGAGGATGAACTGAAGATCTGAGCTCTCCCCTGAGCAGAGGATGAGCTGAAGATCTGTGCTGCCCCTTGAGCATGGAGGATGAACTGAAGATCTGTGCTATCCTCTGAGCATGGAGGATGAACTGAAGATCTGTGCTATCCCCTGAGCATGGAGGATGAGCTGAAGATCTGTGCTGCCCCTTGAGCATGGAGGATGAACTGAAGATCTGTGCTCTCCCCTGAGCATGGAGGATGAGCTGAAGATCTGTGCTATCCCCTGAGCATGGAGGATGAACTGAAGATCTGTGCTATCCCTTGAGCATGGAGGATGAGCTGAAGATCTGTGCTATCCCCTGAGCATGGAGGATGAGCTGAAGATCTGTGCTGCCCCTTGAGAATGGAGGATGAGCTGAAGATCTGTGCTATCCTCTGAGCATGGAGGATGAACTGAAGATCTGTGCTGTCCCTTGAGCATGGAGGATGAGCTGAAGATCTGTGCTATCCCTTGAGCATGGAGGATGAGCTGAAGATCTGTGCTATCCCCTGAGCATGGAGGATGAGCTGAAGATCTGTGCTATCCCCTGAGCATGGAGGATGAGCTGAAGATCTGTGCTGCCCCTTGAGAATGGAGGATGAGCTGAAGATCTGTGCTATCCTCTGAGCATGGAGGATGAACTGAAGATCTGTGCTGTCCCTTGAGCATGGAGGATGAGCTGAAGATCTGTGCTATCCCTTGAGCATGGAGGATGAGCTGAAGATCTGTGCTATCCCCTGAGCATGGAGATGAGCTGAAGATCTGACATATCCCTTGAGCATGGAGGATGAGCTGAAGATCTATGCTATTGTAAAGAAGGGGAGAACGTCATCTCAAATTCAACGTCGAACTTCCCACAATAGCAAGGACAAGCTGCAGACCTTCCATACTGAACTTCAGAACAGCAACTGCGTCAAGAAGAGGAGAATCTTCAGGAGAGCCGACACATTTCAGTTATCCGAACAACCTCGGGTACCAATGTGTTTGGATAACTTCCTTCCTACTGTATATATAATTGTGTAGGGATTCAGCATAATTCTGTGATGTTCTTTAGACAAAGAGCATATTACAGTGTTTTGGTATTTTAGGTGCCGGGATTTAGCCAAGTGCATCTTACTTATTATACAAGACTGGTGTGCTATTGTGTTGCAACTGTTCATAACACATACAACACTTTGATAATGCATGCATGGAGAATAGGAGGATAAGAGAGCTCTGCCTTGATGGGCCACAGTAACGTGCATGCCTGGTAGGCATAGTTAGCCAAGACCTGTAGTAGCAGCATATGCTACTAGCAACACAACTACTTGCATATCTGACATGATCTGCTTCGTAACTAATTGTAACACTACCCCTTTCATTTGTGGAGCATCTCCAATGTGCCATGTTCCTCTGCGTCTGTTGATTACCAGATGACCTCAGCTATGGGAGCATTCCCAAGACTTGGGTGGTTCCGTGCCACTCCAACACTGGTTTCTGTCCCTTATTCACACACTTGTGCATCTTCTCATCACTCACTTCGGAAACTCCTTGAGCACAAACAACACACCATCTCCCTAGCTTCCCATCATGCAACCTGTGCTGTGCCTCCGCATGACACTCCATGCCCTACTGACACAGATCTCTCCATCCCTCTCTACGCCTTCATATACACTGTATCACTCTCTCTCTCTTTCATCCGCCCTGTCTCCTTTAGATCCTCTCTACACACACTTCACACACACACTCACTCACAGCAACTCACACACAACACACTCACCAAATAGAGGGGAGAGAGTGGCCAGGTTAGGGGCCAGCTGCTTGGGAGGTCGTCGCAATCTTGTCACCAGTCCTCCGCCATTCAGTTTGTGGTACTCAATGAGCTCCTTCATGCTGGGGAAGCGATGTTTCTCTGAGATGTAATACTTCATGGCCTCATCTTGCTTGATGTGGTAGTGCCTCACCTGGCCATCATGGCTACACAGGACAGAACAACACAAGAGGGACAGTCACACAGTACAATGTGTAAATCCAAATAGTACAACACTTTTACTAGAACAATTAATTTTTTTTTGATTCTAACAGCTTAAATTATCTAACAGCTTAAATTAAGGGGTTTATTAAAAAAATCAAAAAAATTTTGATCAATTTTCTTTTAGTTGCTCAAATGATACATACGAAGAAGATGTATTCCGATTTATGAAAGCTTCTTCCAAACTAATTTCGTGCACCCACAACAGCATTTTTCTCAATCAAAATTTTCGAGGAGGATGAAGAAGATGATCTCAGTTTTCACTGCTTTTCAGGAACTTAGAAGTTTGTCAATTTTGGGGCTATGAAAGGCCAGTATCTACCAAAATGTAGTTTCTTGAATGGGTTTCCCTTTATCGCCAATGAGCGCATGTTACGCAAATACTGGGGGGGAAGCACTCTTGAATTAGGATACACGAACAGAGGGTCAGCGCTCGAGTGATTGTTTGGGGTTCTCTAGTCCTCTGTAGCTACCAAAATGCCTCCCAAGAAGTACCATAAGAGAAATTCCAGGAGTAAAAATTGGAGAGCAATAGCTGGTCTCTAACCATCCACTCTCTAACCCGCCTAGTCTTGATAAGTTTTAAAACTTCGAATATTTACTAGCTATATAACAGCTCCTATTTATGCAGCGTTTCTCATTTAGCTGGTTGACTATCTTCTGTAGCCAGCTAGCCTTCAAGCATAGCTGGCCAAATAGCCAAACACTGTGAACCTTTCTTCGACTTACACAGGTTGCTACTGCCCCTGGACCATCTGCACTCCATGTTCCTGGATCATCCAGTTCCACACTTAGAGAACACCAAAGCAAAGACAAACCATCGAGACAGTTTCCAGAAAGAAGTTTGCCAAGACAAACCGTTTCCAGAAAGAAGTTTGCGCTGTCATCTTCCAATCTCTCTGCCACAGCCACTGCCATTGCAAGCTCTGCTAACCTTCCAGGTTGCTGTAGTACTGGTCAGTCTATCGCTGCGAATGACGAGGTGGGTATTACGTCTTGAAACTTTAACTGAGCTAGATGCTGCCCTTCAAGAAATGGCTAGATGTATTGCAGGTCCCCACTTAAGATTTGTGAGTTTTAGGGATCGAAAGTTTCTAGTTTCAAGAGTGGGTTAGAAGTGTTCCAGCCCTACTTGTGGGGAATGGTACTTGTTTCTACTTGTTTCTGCTTGTTTCTGATGTCCTCTGCTGAAGCAATTTCATTCAATAAAGCCGCTGTTTTGGGTGCTTGGTGATTGGTAATGGGAGAAGTAATCTTGATACAATTAATGTATGTTTAGGAATGTTACCACTCTTGTCACCTGCATGTTTTTCGACCTACGCCAAGGATATACTGGAATCCAGTGATCTGCTGAAAGCAGTTGCAGCAGTCAACCACCTACATAGACTTGCACGCAGACCCTTGCATGAAGTAATTGATGTCATTGTAACCGTTGAAGGGACTTGGCAGAAATGTGGGCACTCTTCCCTTTCTGGTGTAGTTATAGTGATTGCTTGAGAGACTCATCAAGTCCTGACCATGAGGTACTTTGCAAGTATTGTACTTGTTCTGTGAGGCAATTAAGAATATGGGGTAGGGAAAATTGAAGAGTGGTATGAGCAGCCCAAGCCCAACTGCCAGGCTAATTACACTGGCTCCTCTAATAGTTTGGAAATTGAAGAGTGCTCAAGCCCAACTTTGCCAGGCTAATTACACTGACTCCTCTAATAGTTTGGAAATTGAAGAGTGGTATGAGCAGCCCAAGCCCAACTGCCAGGCTAATTACACTGGCTCCTCTAATAATTTGGAAATTGAAGAGTGGTATGAGCAGCCCAAGCCCAACTTTGCCAGGCTAATTACACTGGCTCCTCTAATAGTTTGGAAATTGAAGAGTGGTATGAGCAGCCCAAGCCCAACTTTGCCAGGCTAATTACACTGGCTCCTCTAATAGTTTGGAAATTGAAGAGTGGTATGAGCAGCACAAGCCCAACTGCCAGGCTAATTACACTGACTCCTCTAATAGTTTGGAAATTGAAGAGTGGTATGAGCAGCCCAAGCCCAGGCTAATTACAATGGCTCCTCTAATAGTTTGATGAGCAGCCCAAGCCCAACTTTGCCAGGCTAATTACACTGGCTCCTCTAATAGTTTGGAAATTGAAGAGTGGTATGAGCAGCACAAGCCCAACTGCCAGGCTAATTACACTGACTCCTCTAATAGTTTGGAAATTGAAGAGTGGTATGAGCAGCACAAGCCCAACTGCTACACTGGCTCCTCTAATAGTTTGGAGTGGTATGAGCAGCCCAAGCCACAACTGCCAGGCTAATTACACTGGCTCCTCTAATAGTTTGGAAATTGAAGAGTGGTATGAGCAGCTCAAGCAGGCTAATTACACTGGCTCCTCTAATAGTTTGGAAATTGAAGAGTGCTCAAGCCCAACTTTGCCAGGCTAATTACACTGACTCCTCTAATAGTTTGGAAATTGAAGAGTGGTATGAGCAGCCCAAGCCCAACTGCCAGGCTAATTACACTGGCTCCTCTAATAATTTGGAAATTGAAGAGTGGTATGAGCAGCCCAAGCCCAACTTTGCCAGGCTAATTACACTGGCTCCTCTAATAGTTTGGAAATTGAAGAGTGGTATGAGCAGCCCAAGCCCAACTTTGCCAGGCTAATTACACTGGCTCCTCTAATAGTTTGGAAATTGAAGTGGCATGAGCAGCTCAAGCCCAACTTTGCCAGGCTAATTACACTGACTCCTCTAATAGTTTTGGAAATTGAAGAGTGGTATGAGCAGCTCAAGCCCAACTGCCAGGCTAATTACACTGGCTCCTCTAATAGTTTGGAAATTGAAGAGTGCTCAAGCCCAACTTTGCCAGGCTAATTACACTGACTCCTCTAATAGTTTGGAAATTGAAGAGTGGTATGAGCAGCCCAAGCCCAACTGCCAGGCTAATTACACTGGCTCCTCTAATAATTTGGAAATTGAAGAGTGGTATGAGCAGCCCAAGCCCAACTTTGCCAGGCTAATTACACTGGCTCCTCTAATAGTTTGGAAATTGAAGAGTGGTATGAGCAGCCCAAGCCCAACTTTGCCAGGCTAATTACACTGGCTCCTCTAATAGTTTGGAAATTGAAGAGTGGTATGAGCAGCACAAGCCCAACTGCCAGGCTAATTACACTGACTCCTCTAATAGTTTGGAAATTGAAGAGTGGTATGAGCAGCCCAAGCCCAGGCTAATTACAATGGCTCCTCTAATAGTTTGATGAGCAGCCCAAGCCCAACTTTGCCAGGCTAATTACACTGGCTCCTCTAATAGTTTGGAAATTGAAGAGTGGTATGAGCAGCACAAGCCCAACTGCCAGGCTAATTACACTGACTCCTCTAATAGTTTGGAAATTGAAGAGTGGTATGAGCAGCACAAGCCCAACTGCTACACTGGCTCCTCTAATAGTTTGGAGTGGTATGAGCAGCCCAAGCCACAACTGCCAGGCTAATTACACTGGCTCCTCTAATAGTTTGGAAATTGAAGAGTGGTATGAGCAGCTCAAGCAGGCTAATTACACTGGCTCCTCTAATAGTTTGGAAATTGAAGAGTGCTCAAGCCCAACTTTGCCAGGCTAATTACACTGACTCCTCTAATAGTTTGGAAATTGAAGAGTGGTATGAGCAGCCCAAGCCCAACTGCCAGGCTAATTACACTGGCTCCTCTAATAATTTGGAAATTGAAGAGTGGTATGAGCAGCCCAAGCCCAACTTTGCCAGGCTAATTACACTGGCTCCTCTAATAGTTTGGAAATTGAAGAGTGGTATGAGCAGCCCAAGCCCAACTTTGCCAGGCTAATTACACTGGCTCCTCTAATAGTTTGGAAATTGAAGTGGCATGAGCAGCTCAAGCCCAACTTTGCCAGGCTAATTACACTGACTCCTCTAATAGTTTTGGAAATTGAAGAGTGGTATGAGCAGCTCAAGCCCAACTGCCAGGCTAATTACACTGGCTCCTCTAATAGTTTGGAAATTGAAGAGTGGTATGAGCAGCTCAAGCCCAACTGCCAGGCTAATTACACTGGCTCCTCTAATAGTTTGGAAATTGAAGAGTGGTATGAGCAGCTCAAGCCCAACTGCCAGGCTAATTACACTGGCTCCTCTAATAGTTTGGAAATTGAAGGAGTTTGAATAAACCTGGTTACCTTCTGTTGAAGGTATGGAGGTTGGAATGTGTGGCTGTTTATGGAAGTTGGTATTGTACCAACATTGTTATGGGAAGGTTTTTTCCTTCTGATGTTAACAAAATGAGGTGGCCAAGAGTGAGTGTAAGCCAGAGGATGTGGCAAAGAGGCTGAAGAGTGCAGCACAGCAGCTGATAGGAGCAGGCCATAGTGTCAGCTGATGAGGATCAGGCCATAGTGTCAGCTGATGAGGATCAGGGTAGTGTCAGCTGATGAGCAACAGGCCATAGTGTCAGCTGATGAGGAACAGGCCATAGTGTCAGCTGATGAGGAACAGGCCATAGTGTCAGCTGATGAGGAGTAGTGTCAGCTGATGAGGATCAGGCCATAGTGTCAGCTGATGAGGATCAGGGTAGTGTCAGCTGATGAGCAACAGGCCATAGTGTCAGCTGATAAGGATCAGGGTAGTGTCAGCTGATGAGGAGTAGTGTCAGCTGATGAGGATCAGGCCATAGTGTCAGCTGATGAGGATCAGGCCATAGTGTCAGCTGATGAGGAACAGGGTAGTGTCAGCTGATGAGGATCAGGGTAGTGTTAGCTGATGAGGATCAGGCCATAGTGTCAGCTGATGAGGATCAGGCCATAGTGTCAGCTGATGAGGATCAGGCCATAGTGTCAGCTGATGAGGAACAGGTAGTGTCAGAAGGACCTGCCTATGCTGCTGGACAATCCTGGTTAGAAACTAATTAGGTCAAGTTAACTTTATGTTAGTGGTTTTGCTACTCTGCACTCGAACAGATCGTTTTTTGGGGTTCTAATTTTATCTTTTAGCCATTTCACTTGTACATTATAATTTGCATATCATTTGAAAGCTCATTAAATATATTATCACCTTGTTTTGCCGTTTCAGTTTTGTCCATGTATTGGCGAGTTATCGGTGTGCGTATACATACACGTTGCGATGATATCTGGTAATATTTTATGTAAGATATATCACCTTTCTCAACAGGGGGTGTCTTTAGAAGTAACAGTGTATCCGCTGTTTAGATGAGGCCTACTGAATAGCAGCCAGACTGGAGAAATATTTTTTAGGAAGGGTGAAAGTAAGTGCTTTCAACATTCCTGTCCAAAAGATCAGACAGCCTAATCCTCTGAGCTACATTTTGGCACCAAAATCATTAGAGCCAAGCAGAATGGATTTATTATTTTTCTTATTAATTATTCATGAAGGTCACAAAATGACCCCTTAATTAAAGGTGGCTCACAGTTCACAGAGAGAAACCTTTTGAGCTAATTTAATGATAGTGGCCTATACCAAAATTGTATTTAAGTTACATTTAAGTTACTGTACTTTATGGGGTACTACCTAATCTAGTACTTGGTCTGTACACCACAGACATTGCTCTAAGTTGGCCTCGCCTGTGCTAAAGGCTCTAGCACCATCAGCTACTTCCCTCCCACCTCCCAGCTTGTGGGAGGAGGTACAGGCATTGTCTTGTTCTTCTTCAGCCACACTGTTCGATCAGTTCTTGCCACATTAAAAGATTTCTTTACTTTTTGGAGCGCCATATGCAGTCAATTAAGAATTGCATGTTATGCAGTCAATTAAGAATTGCATGATATGCAGTCAATTAAGAATCGCATGATATGCAGTCAATTAAGAATTGAATGGCCTGTTGTAGTCACTGCTGCTTGCAAAGCTCCGTGGTAGAGGTAGTAGCATCCTCTTGTCAAGAGATATCCTGAGCAGTTGCAGACAGCTTATGTATGGCCAAGGTTTCTATGTGTAATGCAGCCAGCACTCAATTATTTAAAGCACATGCATTGAAATCATTTCCATTACTGGATTTACAGCACCCAGTGTGGATACCATGTATTCTCACGAGTATGAAAAGCCATCAATTAGTAGTACTTCATTGATATTATCACTTAGCAACTTCCTCCAATTATGACCCTCCCTCCTCCTAATTAAAGAATTCACTGTGCACATTGAATGCATAGCTCGAGTTGAAGCAGTGTGTTATTTAAACACGGTCAAGCGATGTTCTTATCTCCACTATTCACACAACACATAGGTTGTGGTGGACTGGGTGTACCAGCTGCAAGTTAGACCAACACATCGGCTGTGGTGGACTGGGTGTAGGTCAAGACCAAGCAATCATTCTGCAAGTTAGACCAACACATAAGGCTGTGGTGGACTGGGTGTAGGTCAAGACCACCAAGCTATCATTCTGCAGCAACACATAGGCTGTGGTGGACTGGGTGTAGGTCAAGACCAAGCTATCATTCTGCAAGTTAGACCAACACATATAGGCTGTGGTGGACTGGGTGTAGGTCAAGTCCACCAAGTGCAGCAACACATAGGCTGTGGTGGACTGGGTGTAGGTCAAGACCAAGCTATCATTCTGCAAGTTAGAGCAACACATAGGCTGTGGTGGACTGGGTGTAGGTCAAGACCAAGCTATCATTCTGCAAGTTAGAGCAACACATAGGCTGTGGTGGACTGGGTGTAGGTCAAGACCAAAGCTATCATTCTGCAAGTTAGAGCAACACATAGGCTGTGGTGGACTGGGTGTAGGTCAAGACCAAGCTATCATTCTGCAAGTTAGAGCAACACATAGGCTGTGGTGGACTGGGTGTAGGTCAAGACCAAGCTATCATTCTGCAAGTTAGAGCAACACATAGGCTGTGGTGGACTGGGTGTAGGTCAAGACCAAGCTATCATTCTGCAAGTTAGAGCAACACATAGGCTGTGGTGGACTGGGTGTAGGTCAAGACCAAGCTATCATTCTGCAAGTTAGAGCAACACATAGGCTGTGGTGGACTGGGTGTAGGTCAAGACCAAGCTATCATTCTGCAAGTTAGAGCAGCACATAGGCTGTGGTGGACTGGGTGTAGGTCAAGACCAAGCTATCATTCTGCAAGTTAGAGCAACACATAGGCTGTGGTGGACTGGGTTTAGGTCAAGACCAAGCTATCATTCTGCAAGTTAGAGCAACACATAGGCTGTGGTGGACTGGGTGTAGGTCAAGACCAAGCTATCATTCTGCAAGTTAGAACACATAGGCTGTGGTGGACTGGGTGTAGGTCAAGACCAAGCTATCAGAAATACTCCTAGAGGTAAATCCTTGCTGGCCTTCCAACTGGTAGTGGGTAATGCTTGCTACGTACGTCCCTTTCCTAACACAATTCCGCCAATGCCTACAGAGAGACCACACCCTCCTCCTACAGACTTCACTTGCAGTGTAACCCCCTCCTTCTTGGTCAATTGGTCCGTAAGCTTTGTCGTGTTCTCCACACTTCTTCGGCAGGACAATACAGGGCTCTGAGAAGAGAGAACAGATGGACCCAATTTTTCAAACCACTTCCTTGCATATTTACGTTAATAAATCAGCCTAGAGTTCTCATGCTGCCCTGTGTGAGACTAAATAATTATGCGAGCGTCATGTGCACGTATTTAGACGCAAACAACGACATGCTCAGCCAATATCTTGACAAGCAATCACACGCAAAAACCTGGGTTACAATCACCATACATAATGCATGTGGCATGGGGGGAGACCAACACCTCGACTGCCATCAGGCGAGCCTTAGATCACCACAACAGACCAAACATCCGTAACATAGTGAAGGCAGCAGTGTGGCACGAGGAAACTATAACAACACACACGCCACTCCAAGCTGCCCGAGTACAGGTGAAGATAGACAGCATGGCATACATAGTCTTCTCCTGGTGGCTCACCATATGGATAGAGTGTACATGTTCTCCCTGCTGGAGTTCCTCACCACAAAGCCGCCTTCTCTTCCCTGCACACAAGAACATCACATCATATCATCACGGAACATTACATGCCATAGAGGGGCCACCATTTCCATGAACTTGCACCCCCCCCCTTTGATTATTGAAGTGCCCTGACTTAATAGAAGCCCAGATATTCAAGTGCCCTGACTTAATAGAAGCCCAGATATTGAAGTGCCCTGACTTAATAGTAGCCCAGATATTGAAGTGCCCTGACTTAATAGAAGCCCAGATATTCAAGTGCCCTGACTTAATAGAAGCCCAGATATTCAAGTGCCCTGACTTAATAGAAGCCCAGATATTGAAGTGCCCTGACTTAATAGAAGCCCAGACATTGAAGTGCCCTGACTTAATAGAAGCCCAGATATTCAAGTGCCCTGACTTAATAGTAGCCCAGATATTCAAGTGCCCTGACTTAATAGAAGCCCAGATATTCAAGTGCCCTGACTTAATAGTAGCCCAGATATTCAAGTGCCCTGACTTAATAGAAGCCCAGATATTCAAGTGCCCTGACTTAATAGTAGCCCAGATATTCAAGTGCCCTAACTAAATAGAAGCCCAGATATTCAAGTGCCCTGACTTAATAGAAGCCCAGATATTCAAGTGCCCTGACTTAATAGAAGCCCAGATATTCAAGTGCCCTAACTTAATAGAAGCCCAGATATTGAAGTGCCCTGACTCAATAGTATTGGAGACGTCTTCAAATCTATCTATACACATGTATGCTCTTAGTGCACACAATGTCAAGGAGGGAAATCATAATTGACCGCTTGCATTAGAGCACACAATTATTGCACACATGCCAAACGTGCTGCAAGTTACAGCTGAGCAATTGGAGAACAACATAAAACCACTGAACTAATGACAGACAGAAATGTGAGGAGATTGAGGAGACAGTGAGGGAGGCTAGAGCAGTGGGAGTCAAGGCTAAGAGAGCATGTGACAGCACAGTCCAAATTTGTAAAGGAAAAAATAGAGAATGGAAAAAATAGAGAATGCAGAAAACCTCTAACAGCGACAACAAAATGAAGGCCTATGATGTGCCACACACACACACGGGGGAAATATATAACGACCTTTACCAGGTTCGGAAAGCAAACACGCTTGACGATCCTTACCATGTTAAGGAAAACCGCCACCGCCGCCACCCACCCCCCAAATTGTATTTTTTCCCCTTCCTTTTGGGTTCTGCATTTTGAAAAACGGGCCAAAAGGGACTGGTTTTTGGGACGGGTCTATTGGACATGCTTGAGTACATCATAGACAAACCTAATACGATGAAATCCTAACATGTGCATGTGCGAAATACAACAAAACTGAACTCCTTTGCATGCTTCCAACTTCACCCGTTCCCAGTGAGTTGAGATGAAACTATAACGCTTGGGGGAGGGGTTAAGGAGGGGAAATTTTTTTTTTGTGATTAAATTAACTTTTTTTATTAATAGCTGTAACATATTTTTCAGTAGTCATCTTTTCCAAACTCTTCATATCATTAATTAATAAGCTGCAGTTTGGTATAAGAATCAAATAAAAGCTGCACATGAGGGTTTAGAGTGGTTCCCAGTAAGCATATATAGGTGCCTGTGCAGCCTTCCTTAGCAGAGGAGCTTCCAGAAACAGTACTAAAACAGACAGTCAATGACATTAGCTGTGAACGCCAGCCCCCTCCATACACTTACTCCAACCGGAAGTGACTATTTTGTAATGATAGAGCAGTCAGTCTACTGGGCAGTTAAGTAGAACAGAACAAACAATGACAAAAAGTGCTATCATCACGCATAGTTCATGTTTTATTAATAAAAATAAAAATTAAAAATTAAACTAAAGGTGTTCAAGTTTACGGCTCTAGCCATTTATGGAGGTCAATTGGTTAATAGTATTTCTTAAGTATTTCTTACAGATAACGTTCACGTAAACAGCATGAATACCCAGCTTTAGCACATGTAGGGGACAAAGCACTCAACCAATCAGATCCTCTGAATTTTCGTGTTTTTTTCCACGTCAACTATAAGACTGCAGGGGGGGAGGATGCGTATTGACTAGTGTCAGGCTACCAGTTAACCGTTGTCTTGTTGTGTGACATGAGAAGTTCAAGACCATCAGTGGCTTCTTGTGCTTGCAGATGAGACTCTGTAGACCAATTGTGGTCTACATGTTGCCCTTCAGTTATCCTGCTACAAGAAACTCTTGGGTAAGTATTAGCTAGTGGTGTTGTTGGTGGCTGGGAATAGCTTTCCTTTTTCCTTTCTCAAGGAACAAAGGTCCATCAAGGGCTCGATAAACAGGGGACACAGAATGGGTACTGTCCAACACCTGACTTTGTCAGTGCATGGGATGCCATACCTCTCTCTCTCTCTTCCTAATAATTCTCAATCCCATATACAGCTGGAATTCAACCTGGATAAAGCTTTCCCTTTGAAACACGAGTTAACATGTTATGACACCGCACAAACATAGAGTTGAAACTACATTCATCGTCCTAATGGTTGAAGCTAGGAAAGAGTGCTCCATCAGCCTCGACATCCTCTGGTGGCAAGTGTCTTCTTGTCGACACATAAAGACATAACCTAGTAGGTGGTATTTTTCGGCATAGGATTACTGAGTCGGCAACATGTACGCGTGTTGCATTCTAGTACATGTACTTTGTAACATGGATGTGGACAGAAATATCATACAAGCAATGAGTGAAGATGATTTTATCAGGTGCAAGGAAGAAACACTCCATGTCTGCTGCAGGCATCCACGATGGCTGTAGTGCTGGTCAAACACTCCAGGTCTGCCGCAGGTATCCACGATGGCTGTAGTGCTGGTCAAACACTCCAAGTCTGCCACAAGTATCCACGATGGCTGTAGTGCTGGTCAAACACTCCAGGTCTGCCGCAGGTATCCACGATGGCTGTAGTGCTGGTCAAACACTCCAGGTCTGCCGCAGGCATCCACGATGGCTGTAGTGCTGGTCAAACACTCCAGGTCTGCCGCAGGCATCCACGATGGTGTAGTGCTGGTCAAACACTCCAGGTCTGCCGCAGGCATCCACGATGGCTGTAGTGCTGGTCAAACACTCCAGGTCTGCCGCAGGCATCCACGATGGCTGTAGTGCTGGTCAAACACTCCAGGTCTGCCGCAGGCATCCACGATGGCTGTAGTGCTGGTCAAACACTCCAGGTCTGCCACAGGCATCCACGATGGCTGTAGTGCTGGTCAAACACTCCAGGTCTGCCGCAGGCATCCACGATGGCTGTAGTGCTGGTCAAACACTCCAGGTCTGCCACAGGTATCCACGATGGCTGTAGTGCTGGTCAAACACTCCAGGTCTGCCACAGGCATCCACGATGGCTGTAGTGCTGGTCAAACACTCCAGGTCTGCCACAGGCATCCACGATGGCTGTAGTGCTGGTCAAACACTCCAGGTCTGCCACAGGTATCCACGATGGCTGTAGTGCTGGTCAAACACTCCAGGTCTGCCGCAGGTGTCCACGATGGCTGTAGTGCTGGTCAAACACTCCAGGTCTGCCACAGGTATCCACGATGGCTGTAGTGCTGGTCAAACACTCCAGGTCTGCCGCAGGTATCCACGATGGCTGTAGTGCTGGTCAAACACTCCAGGTCTGCCGCAGGTATCCACGATGGCTGTAGTGCTGGTCAAACACTCCAGGTCTGCCACAGATATCCACGATGGCTGTAGTGCTGGTCAAACACTCCAGGTCTGCCGCAGGCATCCACGATGGCTGTAGTGCTGGTCAAACACTCCAGGTCTGCCGCAGGTATCCACGATGGCTGTAGTGCTGGTCAAACACTCCAGGTCTGCCGCAGGCATCCACGATGGCTGTAGTGCTGGTCAAACACTCCAGGTCTGCCGCAGGTGTCCACGATGGCTGTAGTGCTGGTCAAACACTCCAGGTCTGCCGCAGGTATCCACGATGGCTGTAGTGCTGGTCAAACACTCCAGGTCTGCCGCAGGCATCCACGATGGCTGTAGTGCTGGTCAAACACTCCAGGTCTGCCGCAGGCATCCACGATGGCTGTAGTGCTGGTCAAACACTCCAGGTCTGCCACAGGTGTCCACGATGGCTGTAGTGCTGGTCAAACACTCCAGGTCTGCCGCAGGTGTCCACGATGGCTGTAGTGCTGGTCAAACACTCCAGGTCTGCCGCAGGTGTCCACGATGGCTGTGGTGCTGGTCAAACACTCCAGGTCTGCCGCAGGTATCCACGATGGCTGTAGTGCTGGTCAAACACTCCAGGTCTGCCACAGGTATCCACGATGGCTTTAGTGCTGGTCAAACACTCCAGGTCTGCCGCAGGTATCCACGATGGCTGTAGTGCTGGTCAAACACTCCAGGTCTGCCGCAGGTATCCACGATGGCTGTAGTGCTGGTCAAACACTCCAGGTCTGCCACAGATATCCACGATGGCTGTAGTGCTGGTCAAACACTCCAGGTCTGCCGCAGGCATCCACGATGGCTGTAGTGCTGGTCAAACACTCCAGGTCTGCCGCAGGTATCCACGATGGCTGTAGTGCTGGTCAAACACTCCAGGTCTGCCGCAGGCATCCACGATGGCTGTAGTGCTGGTCAAACACTCCAGGTCTGCCGCAGGTATCCACGATGGCTGTAGTGCTGGTCAAACACTCCAGGTCTGCCGCAGGTATCCACGATGGCTGTAGTGCTGGTCAAACACTCCAGGTCTGCCACAGGTATCCACGATGGCTGTAGTGCTGGTCAAACACTCCAGGTCTGCCGCAGGTGTCCACGATGGCTGTAGTGCTGGTCAAACACTCCAGGTCTGCCGCAGGTGTCCACGATGGCTGTAGTGCTGGTCAAACACTCCAGGTCTGCCGCAGGTGTCCACGATGGCTGTGGTGCTGGTCAAACACTCCAGGTCTGCCGCAGGTATCCACGATGGCTGTAGTGCTGGTCAAACACTCCAGGTCTGCCGCAGGTATCCACGATGGCTGTAGTGCTGGTCAAACACTCCAGGTCTGCCGCAGGTGTCCACGATGGCTGTAGTGCTGGTCAAACACTCCAGGTCTGCCGCAGGTGTCCACGATGGCTGTAGTGCTCGTCAAACACTCCAGGTCTGCCTCAGGTGTCCACGATGCTGGTCAAACACTCCAGGTCTGCCACAGTTATCCACGATGGCTGTAGTGCTGGTCAAACACTCCAGGTCTGCCGCAGGTGTCCATGATGGCTGTAGTGCTGGTCAAACACTCCAGGTCTGCCGCAGGTGTCCATGATGGCTGTAGTGCTGGTCAAACACTCCAGGTCTGCCGCAGGTATCCACGATGGCTGTAGTGCTGGTCAAACACTCCAGGTCTGCCGCAGGCATCCACGATGGCTGTAGTGCTGGTCAAACACTCCAGGTCTGCCACAGGTATCCACGATGGCTGTAGTGCTGGTCAAACACTCCAGGTCTGCCGCACGTGTCCATGATGGCTGTAGTGCTGGTCAAACACTCCAGGTCTGCCGCAGGTGTCCATGATGGCTGTAGTGCTGGTCAAACACTCCAGGTCTGCCGCAGGTGTCCATGATGGTTATAGTAGTGGTAAGGGAAAGAGAGAAACTGGTAGATCATTACCCCACACACATGCACAAAATACAGTCAAGTAATCAAGTCTTCCATGGGCAGATAATTATGTACATTTTGTCCCAATAAAACAATTCATTGAGAGAAAACAATGTCTTGTCCGCTATTAAGTCTAATAGCTGAAATAATTGTTCAATCAAGCAGAACAAAAACTAGTTTGTAGCCCCTCCCACTTCCAGGTGTATATATTGCGTGTGAATACGGAGCATACACAAACTAAATGTATGCAGTCAATAGCTCATTTACTTCCTTGCTAAGACAGGTTGTTACCAAAGCTCTTGCTAAGACAGGTTGTTACCAAAGCTCTTGCTAAGACAGGTTGTTACCAAAGCTCTTGCTAAGACAGGTTGTTACCAAAGCTCTTGCTAAGACAGGTTGTTACCAAAGCTCTTGCTAAGACAGGTTGTTACCAAAGCTCTTGCTAAGACAGGTTGTTATCAAAGCTCTTGCTAAGACAGGTTGTTACCAAAGCTCTTGCTAAGACAGGTTGTTACCAAAGCTCTTGCTAAGACAGGTTGTTACCAAAGCTCTTGCTAAGACAGGTTGTTATCAAAGCTCTTGCTAAGACAGGTTGTTACCAAAGCTCTTGCTAAGACAGGTTGTTACCAAAGCTCTTGCTAAGACAGGTTGTTATCAAAGCTCTTGCTAAGACAGGTTGTTACCAAAGCTCTTATAGAGCAGCAGATGAGTCAATTGCGTGGAGTGTGGGAAGCACTTCTCAGGAATGTGATTAGCCAAGCATCTCTGCTATGTGACTCATCATCCCCCTCCCACCTCACCCCACAGGTACAGGTCTCAAGATGATTTCTGATGAGCCACCAGCACCACAGGTCTCAAGATGATTTCTGATGAGCTGTTCTTCCACCAGCACCACAACTGTTGTACAGCTTATCAGAAATCATCTTGAGAGTGGTTTCCTTACCCGAGCTCCGCCTCTGACAGTATGGATGCCGAGGGGAGGAGCACTGCGACTGCATGCAAGTCCTTTGGGAGCTTGAGCCGTGAAGTCAAGGGACAGGAGTCTCACTATTGCTACAAGCAACCCTGTTTTGCCCCTTGTTCTGTCGTTGTTATTGGTATGGGTCTGAGTTCTGGGTAGCTCTTAAGAACCATGTAGGCACATACCATGTGTAAATAGATCATTTACACCTCTTCTCCACACACAACACAGCACAGCACACACACACAGCACACACACACAACACACACACACACATTTGTCCTCCAAACAACTCTTCCATACACACCCCAGCAATCCTCCACACACAAACCCACTTATCCTCCAAACACTCCATCTCTCCTCCACACATACACATGCATCCCACACATACACATGCATCCCACGCCTCTCCACACACACACCCAAACCACCTCTCATTCACACACTCCCTCCTCACACATCCAAACCACCTCTCCGCCGCACACACAGTTCACCTCATCCCCCCTCCTTTACATACCCAACCCACTTCTCCTCCACATACACGCAAGATAACTCATCGCTCTTCTCAACCTTTCCTCATACCTTTATCACACACAACTATCCATTTATTGCTCCAGTTCAAGGTCATGCAAGCTTTTTAATGGGTAGCTAGTCTAATGCTCAGCTCCCAAGTGGCCTCTAGTTCCCAGCTAGTCTAATGCTCAGCTCCCAAGTGGCCTCTAGTTCCCAGCTAGTCTAATGCTCAGCTCCCAAGTGGCCTCTAGTTCCCAGCTAGTCTAATGCTCAGCTCCCAAGTGGCCTCTAGTTCCCAGCTAGTCTAATGCTCAGCTCCCAAGTGGCCTCTAGTTCCCAGCTAGTCTAATGCTCAGCTCCCAAGTGGCCTCTAGTTCCCAGCTAGTTTAGTGCTCAGCTCCCAAGTGGCCTCTAGTTCCCAGCTAGTCTAATGCTCAGCTCCCAAGTGGCCTCTAGTTCCCAGCTAGTCTAATGCTCAGCTCCCAAGTGGCCTCTAGTTCCCAGCTAGTTTAGTGCTCAGCTCCCAAGTGGCCTCTAGTTCCCAGCTAGTCTAATGCTCAGCTCCCAAGTGGCCTCTAGTTCCCAGCTAGACTAGTGCTCAGCTCCCAAGTGGCCTCTAGTTCCCAGCTAGACTAATGCTCAGCTCCCAAGTGGCCTCTAGTTCCCAGCTAGTCTAATGCTCAGCTCCCAAGTGGCCTCTAGTTCCCAGCTAGTCTAATGCTCAGCTCCCAAGTGGCCTCTAGTTCCCAGCTAGTCTAATGCTCAGCTCCCAAGTGGCCTCTAGTTCCCAGCTAGTCTAATGCTCAGCTCCCAAGTGGCCTCTAGTTCCCAGCTAGTCTAATGCTCAGCTCCCAAGTGGCCTCTAGTTCCCAGCTAGTTTAGTGCTCAGCTCCCAAGTGGCCTCTAGTTCCCAGCTAGTTTAGTGCTCAGCTCCCAAGTGGTCTCTAGTTCCCAGCTAGTCTAATGCTCAGCTCCCAAGTGGCCTCTAGTTCCCAGCTAGTCTAATGCTCAGCTCCCAAGTGGCCACTAGTTCCCAGGTGATCTGCATGTGTGGACAGCGAGACCATGCGTATCTCCTACAAGATCGACACTGGGACGTACCTATCTGCTCGCTATCTTGTTTTCTCCGTTCACTCAAGCACTTGTACCTCTTCCTGACTCCCTCTTCTAAACCTCCTGAAACACACCTCACATTGAACCTCCTTGGCTGCTGATGATTACTGAACAAGTTGGACTTTTGCATGCCTTTCCATCCCTTCCCTGCATGTGGCTCTCCGACCATGTCACCCCCGCAAACTACTCGCCCTCTCACTTCAATCTCCTTCAAATCCATCTAATCAAGTCCTCTCCATCTTTCCTTGGACCACATCTGGGATGTCACTGGTGCAACCATCCAAACACCATAGACTTGGGTACCTCTTGATAAAGCTTGCACGCAAGGTGTCCTAACCGCTCCAACCTTCGCTTCTGGTGTCCTAACCGCTCCAATCTTTGCTTCTGGTGTCCTAACCACTCCAATCTTTGCTTCTGGTGTCCTAACCACTCCAATCTTTGCTGGTGTCCTAACCACTCCAACCTTCGCTTCTGGTGTCCTAACCACTCCAACCTTCGCTTCTGGTGTCCTAACCACTCCAATCTTTGCTGGTGTCCTAACCACTCCAACCTTCGCTTCTGGTGTCCTAACCACTCCAACCTTCACTTCTGGTGTCCTAACCACTCCAATCTTTGCTTCTGGTGTCCTAACCACTCCAATCTTTGCTTCTGGTGTCCTAACCACTCCAATCTTTGCTTCTGGTGTCCTAAACACTCCAATCTTTGCTTCTGGTGTCCTAACCACTCCAATCTTTGCTTCTGGTGTCCTAACCACTCCAATCTTTGCTTCTGGTGTCCTAACCACTCCAATCTTTGCTTCTGGTGTCCTAACCACTCCAATCTTTGCTTCTTGTGTCCTAACCACTCCAACCTTCGCTTCTGGTGTCCTAACCACTCCAACCTTCGCTTCTGGTGTCCTAACCACTCCAATCTTTGCTGGTGTCCTAACCACTCCAACCTTCGCTTCTGGTGTCCTAACCACTCCAACCTTCACTTCTGGTGTCCTAACCACTCCAATCTTTGCTTCTGGTGTCCTAACCACTCCAATCTTTGCTTCTGGTGTCCTAACCACTCCAATCTTTGCTTCTGGTGTCCTAACCACTCCAATCTTTGCTTCTGGTGTCCTAACCACTCCAATCTTTGCTTCTGGTGTCCTAACCACTCCAATCTTTGCTTCTGGTGTCCTAACCACTCCAATCTTTGCTTCTGGTGTCCTAACCACTCCAATCTTTGCTTCTTGTGTCCTAACCACTCCAACCTTCGCTTCTGGTGTCCTAACCACTCCAATCTTTGCTTCTGGTGTCCTAACCACTCCAATCTTTGCTTCTGGTGTCCTAACCACTCCAATCTTTGCTGTCCTAACCACTCCAATCTTTGCTTTTGGTGTCCTAACCACTCCAATCTTTGCTTCTGGTGTCCTAACCACTCCAATCTTCGCTTCTGGTGTCCTTACCACTCCAATCTTTGCTGTCCTAACCACTCCAATCTTTGCTTCTGGTGTCCTAACCACTCCAATCTTTGCTTCTGGTGTCCTAACCACTCCAATCTTTGCTTCTGGTGTCCTACCCACTCCAACCTTCGCTTCTGGATCCTCTCAAAGCAGTTTCCTCCTCACTGTAGAGTGATATGCTCACACCATTGCTGTCTGTTGGAGATGCCCAGGACGACGTGGACCCTGCTGTGGTGGAAGGTGTTGAGTCGCTGGGCTATCTGAAAGGACCCCACACTCAGCAGCTCAGCAGCGACATGACACATACTTGGTCAATCTTCCTCTATGTACGGAGTGAAACATCCTTATCCAGCTTCCTCAGCTCTCTTCGAACAAAAGACTGCAGCTCAGCTTCACTTTCTCTGGACCACTCTGCCTGTCTCTTGCTCTCCAACCGTAGCCTGCAGCATCACAGTCTAACTTCACTACACCCCACATCCCTTCCACCATCACACTTCCTTTCTTCCCTCACTCACACACAGATCCTGTTCAAAACTTCCCTAGTGCAGTTTCCCTACCTCACCCATCAACACACCTTCTCTGCAGTTTCCATTCAGCAACTTCCTCACTGAACTTCCCACATCACCACTTCTAAAGAACTTCCTCCCAAATTACAGCCTCACATTCAACATCACATGGTCAGTGTTGCCACTCACCTCCAACATCACATGGTCAGTGTTGCCACTCACCTCCAACATCACATGGTCAGTGTTGCCACTCACCTCCAACATCACATGTTCAGTGTTGCCACTCACTTCCAACATCACATGGTCAGTGTTGCCACTCACTTCCAACATCACATGGTCAGTGTTGCCACTCACCTCCAACATCACATGGTCAGTGTTGCCACTCACCGCCAACATCACATGGTCAGTGTTGCATAGAAAATCTTGGGGTGGCCCATCAGTACTGGACAGCCACTTGGTACCGCTCCTCATTGACCACACGAGGAAAGTATATGCTTCTATACCAGGGGATGAGCGGGACTTTGACTTAGTGAAAGAGGCATTCCTAGAATATTTTGATATTGGAACTCACACTTATCGGAGAAGATATCAGATGCTGACCTAGCAGACAAATGAGAATTGGATCGACTTTTTCCAAAGGAGGGGTGGGGTGGAGTAGTCCTTAAAAAATGGCAGAAGGGATGCAAGCACCGGTGCACGACATGGAGGGCACGATGGCAAGGATGCCGGATTGACTCAGAACGTGGGTGCGTGATCGGAAGCCGGAGATGGGAAAAGAGAGAGGCTATGCACCTGGCTGACAGCTGCTATGACAACAGGCCGTGGGTATTGGACCATGAATGAAGACCATATGCGAGAATAGCAGGCCACCTGCCACAGAGGGGAGTTACAGCAGATGAACTAAGCAGACCGCAGACGGGCCCAAGACCAGACCGCAGACCGGCCCAAGACCAAACCGCACTGAGAAAGACCAGCCAAGACTGTGGATGCTACAACAGTTCAACCCGACACTGGGGCCAGATGTTTTGGGTATAATCCGTTTGGACACATTGCCAGCAGTTGCTCATAAAAGACAGTACTTAGCCATCCATCTGGCCATGAACAGAAGCCGACACTCGGTCTGCAGTGGGGAGATCGCTGGGCAGAGATTGTGCAGCATGCTATTGGACTCCGGTGCATCCAGGACCACAGTCCACTCAAAGTGGGTGCCGGTGGAGGCGATCAGCCTGAGGATGATAGCCTTCAAGCATTTCACTGAGAAGCCCAGAGACTTGTCACTGGCCAGTCTCCTTCACCATGGACAGAAAGAAGTTGGAGCTGGAGGTGGCTGTCCAAGATGACTTGGAGTACGACGCTCTGTTGGGAGTGGACATGCTTTCTTGTGGACTTTGGGAAACAGGTTGAGCAAGGAAGAGCAGGTGATGACAGTCCACACCACCAGAGCGCAGACAGTGTGGCAAGAGGGGGCCAGGAGTCGACGCGAGGCATTGGACACAATGAGTGGGGCAGTGCTCACACCCCTCGACCAGCAAGAGGGAGCAGAAGATGACGAAGTGCCCAGAATAGACGGGGGAGACAGGAGACAGAGACGAGCAGGAGGGGGGGGGGGGGTGGACAGCACTTACCTGAGTGAGTTGGATGATGACTTGTTTGGACTGGCAGGCAGCAAGGAAAGACAGACAGACACACAGCCATAACCGGGATCTGTGGAGTATGTTCTCCCCTTCTTGCCCAAACCACTTCATCTCCTGCAACACTGGCACATCAATCTTGCCCAAACCACTTCATCTCCTGCAATACAGGGACACCAATCTTGCACAAACCACTTCATCTCCTGCAACACTGGCACACCAATCTTGCCCAAACCACTTCATCTCCTGCAATTCAGGCACATCAATCTTGCCCAAACCACTTCATCTCCTGCAATACAGGGACACCAATCTTTCCCAAACCACTTCATCTCCTGCAACACTGGCACATCAATCTTGCCCAAACCACTTCATCTCCTGCAACACTGGCACACCAATCTTGCCCAAACCACTTCATCTCCATCTTGCCCAAACCACTTCATCTCCTGCAACACTGGCACACCAATCTTGCCCAAACCACTTCATCTCCTGCAACACTGGCACACCAATCTTGCCCAAACCACTTCATCTCCTGCAACACTGGCACATCAATCTTGCCCAAACCACTTCATCTCCTGCAAATACTGGCACATCAATCTTGCCCAAACCACTTCATCTCCTGCAACACTGGCACACCAATCTTGCCCAAACCACTTCATCTCCTGCAACACTGGCACACCAATCTTGCCCAAACCATTTCATCTCCTGCAACACTGGCACACCAATCTTGCCCAAACCACTTCATCTCCTGCAACACTGGCACACCAATCTTGCCCAAACCACTTCATCTCCTGCAAATACTGGCACATCAATCTTGCCCAAACCACTTCATCTCCTGCAAATACTGGCACATCAATCTTGCCCAAACCACTTCATCTCCTGCAACACTGGCACACCAATCTTGCCCAAACCACTTCATCTCCATCTTGCCCAAACCACTTCATCTCCTGCAATACAGGGACACCAATCTTTCCCAAACCACTTCATCTCCTGCAACACTGGCACATCAATCTTGCCCAAACCACTTCATCTCCTGCAAATACTGGCACATCAATCTTGCCCAAACCATTTCATCTCCTGCAACACTGGCACATCAATCTTGCCCAAACCACTTCATCTCCATCTTGCCCAAACCACTTCATCTCCTGCAATACAGGCACACCAATCTTGCCCAAACCACTTCATCTCCTGCAACACTGACACATCAATCTTGCCCAAACCACTTCATCTCCTGCAACACTGGCACACCAATCTTGCCCAAACCACTTCATCTCCATCTTGCCCAAACCACTTCATCTCCTGCAATACAGGCACACCAATCTTGCCCAAACCACTTCATCTCGTGCAACACTGGCACACCAATCTTGCCCAAACCACTTCATCTCCTGCAATACAGGGACACCAATCTTTCCCAAACCACTTCATCTCCTGCAACACTGGCACACCAATCTTGCCCAATCCACTTCATCTCCTGCAACACTGGCACATCAATCTTGCCCAAACCACTTCATCTCCTGCAACACTGGCACACCAATCTTGTCCAGCTCATCAACTATTACTTGATCAATCTTCTGTCTCGTCAGCAACTTGTACAGTAACACCTCCTTGTCTAGCAGTCTCAATTGGCCGTCCACATCCAATAGTGTTCTCACATTCCTGGAAGCCAGAGACCACACTGAGCAGATCAGCACCTGACTTCCTCAGAGGTTGTGCAAAGCCTCTGCAGGAGAACATTCCTGGCAAGAATTGAGTGCTGCCATCAGAGACACTTTGGACTCAAAAGCAGCAGCTCCAGAAATGTGAGCAATCAACAATGTGACATTGTAACGTCTTCCCAGAAGTCCCCACGAGGAGACGCTGCTTGCAAAAGAACAAGTACTGCCCCTCCCCCACACACCATCTCTCCTACCTACACACACACCATCTCCGCCACCTACACACACACCATCTCCCCCACCTACACACACACCATCTCCCCTACCTACACACACACCATCTCCCCCACCTACACACACACCATCTCCCTTACCTACACACCCACACCATCTTTCCTGCCTACACACACACCATCTTCCCTACCTACACACACACCACCTCCCTTACCTACACACACACCATCTCCGCCACCTACGAACACACCATCTTCCCTACCTACACACACACCACCTCCCCTACCTACACACACACCACCTCCCTTACCTACACACACACCACCTCCCCTACCTACACACACACATCAATCACCTCCCTTACCTACACACACACCACCTCCCCTACCTACACACATACATCAATCACCTCCCTTACCTGCACACATACATCAATCACCTCCTTTACCTGCGCACACACATCAATCACCTCCCTTACCTATACACACATCACCTCCCCTACCTACACATACACCATCTCCCCTACCTACACATACACCATCTCCCCTACCTACACACACACCACCTCTCATACATACACACACATCACCTCCCCTACCTACACCACCTCCCCTACCTACACATACACTACCTCACCACCTATACCAATTAACGTCTATGTCTCGCAAAACACCCCACGCATGAACACATCTGGGACATCAAGACTACTTCAGCTAGCCAGGGAGCTTCACACGAGACAAGATTCATGATCTCTTCTTAGGCACACAGAGATGGAACAACTGCTAGTGCTCTATGCCCTTCTCAAAAACAGCACCACCAACTTCAAAAGAAAAATAGCACAACGATTACATGCACATCTTGCACACACACACACACCTTTGGTGCCAAAGGTGTGTCTCTTTCACCCCACAGTGCTAAAGAAGCCCAAAATGAAGCGTACGTATGGCGGTCCAGAATCAGCAACCTTTTGTTGTTGTTCTGGTTGTTGTTGTGTTTTGTTTAGTTCACGAACAAATTCATCTCTGAAATACCATCCTAGTTTTTGTCCTGCATTCCTCCGACTTACTATTTGGCATAAACCCTTAGACTAGCTGCTACCTTTACACAAGTTATTCCAAACTAGAGTGCATTCTCATGCCTGCCACAAACACACAAAGCCACCGAGAGCCTAGACGGATGAACTTCCAGAGCAAAGTAGAACTGAAAACACAATATGCACACCAGAGTGTGTGTGTGTTCGGAGGTGGATATCGCCTTCCCTAGAGACATGTCATGCGAACAACGCCCCCCAACTAACGGAAAGAGGGTAGTGCCATATTGCGGAGCAAGTTTCACACGTGTATGCTGATACACACATGTAGCACACACTTGTACAGACTAGACGTGCAATTCCTTCTAGTTATTGACAGGATATCACTCTAGTTATTGACAGGATGTCATTCAATTGTCATTCCCGTCATTGACAGGATGTCATTCTAGTTATTGACAGGATGTCATTCCAGTTATTGACAGGATGTCATTCTGGTTATTGACAGAATGGTTATTGACAGAATGTCATTCTAGTTATTGACAGGATGTCATTCTGGTTATTGACAGGATGTCATTCTGGTTATTGACAGGATGTCATTCTGGTTATTGACAGGATGTCATTCTGGTTATTGACAGGATGTCATTCTGGTTGACAGGATGTCATTCTTGTTATTGACAGGATGTCATGTCAATCATTCTGGTTGACATGTCATTCTGGTTGTCATTCTAGTTATTGACAGGATGTCATTCTGGTTATTGACAGGATGTCATTCTGGTTGACAGGATGTCATTCTTGTTATTGACAGGATGTCATGTCAATCATTCTGGTTGACATGTCATTCTGGTTGTCATTCTAGTTATTGACAGGATATCACTCTAGTTATTGACAGGATGTCATTCAATTGTCATTCCCGTCATTGACAGGATGTCATTCTAGTTATTGACAGGATGTCATTCCAGTTATTGACAGGATGTCATTCTGGTTATTGACAGAATGGTTATCTATTGACAGAATGGTTATTGACAGAATGTCATTCTAGTTATTGACAGGATGTCATTCTGGTTATTGACAGGATGTCATTCTGGTTATTGACAGGATGTCATTCTGGTTGACAGGATGTCATTCTTGTTATTGACACGATGTCATGTCAATCATTCTGGTTGACAGGATGTCATTCTGGTTGACAGGATGTCATTCTAGTTATTGACAGGATGTCATTCTAGTTGACAGGATGTCATTCTAGTTATTGACAGGATGTATTTCTAGTTGACAGGATGTCTTTCTAGTTGACAGGATGTCATTCTAGTTATTGACAGGAAGTCATTCTAGTTATTGATAGGATGTCATTCTAGTTGACAGGATGCATTCTAGTTATTGACAGGATGCCATTCTAGTTATTGACAGGATGCCAATGACATTCTAGTTATTGACAGTATGTCATTCCAGTTGACAGGATGTCATTCCAGCTATCGGCAGGATGTCATTCCAGCTATTGACAAGGATATCATTCCAGTTATTGACAGGATGTCATTCCAATTTTTGACAGGATGTCATTCTAGTTATTGACAGGATGTCAGTTATTGACAGGATGTCATTCTAGTTGACATGATGTCATTCTAGTTGACATGATGTCATTCTAATTGACAGGATGTCATTCTAGTTGACAGGGTGTCATTCTAGTTGACAGGATGTCATTCTAGCTATTGCCAGGGTATCATTCTGGTTGACAGGACGTCATTCTAATTATTGACAAGATGTCATTCTAGTTATTGCCAGGGTATCATTCTGGTTGACACGACGTCATTTTAATTATTGACAAGATGTCATTCTAGTTATTGACAAGATGTCATTCTAGTTATTGACAGGATGTCATTCTAGTTATTGACAGGATGTTATTCTAATTATTGACAGGATGTCATTCCAGTTACTGACAGGATGTCGTTCTAATTGACAGGATGTCATTCTAGTTATTGACAGGATGTCATTCTAGTTAACAGGATGTCAGTTATTGACAGGATGTCATTCCAGTTATTGACAGGGTGTTCTAGTTATTGACAGGATGTCATTCTAGTTAACAGGATGTCAGTTATTGACAGGATGTCATTCCAGTTGACAGGGTGTTCTAGTTATTGACAAGATGTCATTCTAGTTGACAGGATGTTATTCTAATTATTGACAGGATGTCATTCCAGTTACTGACAGGATGTCGTTCTAATTGACAGGATGTCATTCCAGTACTGACAGGATGTCGTTCTAATTGACAGGATGTCACTCTAGTTGACAGGATGTCATTCTAGTTAACAGGATGTCAGTTATTGACAGGATGTCATTCCAGTTATTGACAGGATGTCATTCCAGTTTTTGACAGGTTGTCATTCTAATTATTGTCATTCTAATTATTGACAGGATGCCATCCTAATTGACAGGATGTTATTCTAGTTGACAGGATGTCATGCTAACGAGGTCACGAGGAACAGGCAGTCAGCACACATGTGTAGTGCTAATGCTCATTTAGACCATACAGACCGGAACAACGACATGTTTCACTGAGACCAGAACTGTACACAATATTGGGGGGGGGGGGGGGAAGGGGGGAGTGGCTACTTGTCATTTGAAAAATTTCCTACTAGAGTGAGAGGCGGCACAGAAGTGGGAGTAGGCATGAGGGGGTGGCACAGAAGTGAGAGTAGGGATGAGGGGATGGCACGGAAGTGAGAGTAGGGATGAGGGGGTGGCACAGACGTGGGAGTAGGGATGAGGGGGTGGCACGGAAGTCTGTATGTACATGCTGTATGGCTCACCTATACCTGTATGTACATGCTGCATGACTCACCTATACCTGTATGTACATGCTGTATGGCTCACCTATACCTGTATGTACACACTGCATGGCTCACCTATACCTGTATGTACATGCTGCATGGCTCACCTATACCTGTATGTACACACTGCATGGCTCACCTATACCTGTATGTACATGCTGCATGGCTCACCTATACCTGTATGTACACACTGCATGGCTCACCTATACCGGCATGTACATGCTGCATGGCTCACCTATACCTGTATGTACATGCTGCATGGCTCACCTATACCTGTATGTACACACTGCATGGCTCACCTATACCGGCATGTACATGCTGCATGGCTCACCTATACCTGTATGTACATGCTGCATGGCTCACCTATACCTGTATGTACATGCTGCATGGCTCACCTATACCTGTATGTACATGCTGCATGGCTCACCTATACCTGTATGTACATGCTGCATGGCTCACCTATACCTGTATGTACATGCTGCATGGCTCACCTATACCTGTATGTACATGCTGCATGCCTCACCTATACCTGTATGTACATGCTGCATGGCTCACCTATACCTGTATGTACATGCTACAAGGCTCACCTATACCTGAAGGCTCAAGTGTGTTGGACCTGCATTCTACTAAAGCCCACAAGAGACTGGGGCAAGATGAAAAGCCCAGGGACAAGATGGAAGCTTTGATCCTGCATTGCTAGAGCAATTGGCGTTATCGATGACAGTGAAGATACTGCACACAGCTAGCCAACTCACTCCACAGCAAAAAGTTGTGATCTTTCTGAAGGCAAGACTTTCCTTAACCAGGAAGTAAGCCACGTAAAGAATAAGAAGAACCACTTGGTTCTAGCCTCCATCTCCAAGGTGACCTGTATCTTCTATCAAATATGTCATCATGCCCTCAGAGTATTCATGTGCAAACAATGCCGTGGACGTTCTTAATCTTATACCGACGAGGAAGGGAGCAGAAACACTCACTGCATACGTGCCTACATGCTGTTCACAATCCAGCTGAGAAGCTCGAAGCTGGAGGAGCCAGCACAAAATACTTGAAGCACTGAGAGGAATGCGAGAGAAAAAAGATTGAGGAGACAACAGGTGACTTCCAGAGGAGCAGGAGGAAAGGTGAGAGAAGAACAACTCGTAGTGCCATCTAGATTTGCAATGAGAGAGAGAGTATGAAGTGTGATAAGGTGATAGTTGAAAACCTGAGAAGTACGAGGAAAAAAATAGTCTAGGGCCCTCAGTAGTGTCAACGACACTGGAGGCAGAGCAAGATACAGTGGACGTGCCAGGAAAGAACTTATATAAATTTAAAAACAAACAACTATACATTAGATTGACCCCAACAAGACTGTATCCATGTATGACCCCTTCTGCCTTGAATCCTTCGTTAAGGTAGTGAACCGGCAGACCTCGAGACCATAAAAAGTGCGGGGGGGGGGAAATCGAAATTCCTCTCCAAGGATCTACCTTGTATGTACAGTACATCCTCAGTCATCCAACCCACTTTGGCCAGATGTCCTAAAAATTAGTCCGGATATGTGAAAAGTGAAATCCATTTTTTATTTACGTACACATATACCACAATGTTGTACACTATCCCAGATGCAGCTGAATTCGTTACTGGACAGACACTGTGTACCGTGTTTCTTCTGGTTCTTCTTCATCGTCCTGGTGTACTGGTTCTGAAGCAACATAGTCACAGATTTCATCATCTCACATTAGCTGGAAGCCAGGATTACCAGCCGTGCTGTTTAACCAGGCAGGGATCTCATCTTCATCCATGCTATATCCCAACTCCTGAAAATCATGAATTCTCCTATATCACCCTTGTCAACAGCAGCACCTTGTTCTTCACTGGCACCTTCTTTGCTCTGACCTGAGGCTGGATAGCTAAGATCTTCCTCCAAGATTCTTGTATTGTGGATGCCTCAGTTTCACCCCAAGACTCGGCAACAAGATCTACCACAACTTTCCACTGACTTCAGAAAATCTACAACAGACTCGCCTTCTTCCATCAAGAGCCTTCTCAACAATTTCTTTAGACGCTTGAGTGCTTCAAGTACACCTTGATCATTAGCTGACGTGACGTGACATTTAGTTGTAAGTCATGTGCAGTAATCTTTCCATCATCACTAGTGAGTTCGTCAACATTGGGGTGGGCAGGGCAGTTATCCAACACCAAAACAGCTTTCTCTTCCAAGTCAAGTGAAGAGAGCTCTTTACGCACCATAGGGATGAGTGAACCATGGAACCATGTGTAGAAAACCTGAGAGGACATCCATGTATTCTTCTGATAAAAGTGCACAGGCAACAAGTCCATCCGCAAACGTCTGGAACATCCAGGACATTTTTCTTGAGCTGGAGAGTAACTTGATGGTGCCAGGTACATTTGCACTAGCATGGATGGTGACTCGCTCTTTGCCCTTCTTCTTACCATCAGCCGATTGTTCACAAGAAAAGGTACTTTGCCGGTAACAGGCAAAAGTTGATTCCCGTTTCATCCCAATTAAAGATCTGATTGTGAGTAAGCTGGTGCTCTTTAACGCATCCAGCAAAGGAGAAGATGAAGGCATCACCTGCCTCTCTGTTTGCAGA
Organism: Cladorhizidae sp. MBARI D1340-BT2; assembly: GCA_028752905.1. Lineage (NCBI taxonomy): Eukaryota > Metazoa > Porifera > Demospongiae > Poecilosclerida > Cladorhizidae > Cladorhizidae sp. MBARI D1340-BT2. The sequence continues at coordinate 6,238,393 of JAQNBH010000017.1, forward strand.
TAATTTCTCCCTTTGAAGTGACAAATTACAAATGCCATGCCTCTTGCCGAACCTCCACTGCCAGCCTATGCTTCCAGACAAGTCTGATTGTTCACCATACAACTTCTTATACAGCTGGACTGCTTTCTTGCACAATATCGGCCCAAGGCACAGCCTCCATTCTTTTTTAAATTTTATTAAACCACAAGTCCTCTGCCATGTCGTGCTTTGTATCATCCCCAAGCTTCATTGCCTTTGCCTTCTTATTCGTGCCCTTGTAGGACATCTCCTGCTTGAAGCGAAGATACTTCTCTTTACTTCGGAGATTGTGCTCTTACCATCGCCCCACATCTTTCGGCCATGACCCCGCTTCCTAGCTGCTTGATGATGCTGATTTTGTCGTCGATAGTTAGAACTCTTCATTTACGCTTCAATCGTGACAGAGAAATGGTATCAGCACTAGCTTGGTCCTTCATCACTACTTTGCGCTCGCTAGAAAGAAGCTCATGTGTATGCGTGAACTTTGACACTTTACTTGAGAGACCGGATAGTCGAGTCGGATAACCGAGGATGAACTGATGTATCAGAGACATTTAAGTACCAAATATCCAATGCATTATCCATGACAAACCTGTTTCATCATGAAGATCATGCATAGGTAAGTTCACTAATATTGCAATCTAGTTAATGCAAATGCTGCATTATAAGTAGTTATGACTCCTAATGACCCATGAACTGTTTGGTTAGTGGACAAATGTTACCAAATCCAAAGGAGATTGTAATTGATCCTCTACCAAAATCGGTTGACACGAGTTCTCCTATGCATCTGCTACCAAGCCCCATAGGTACAATGTGCTGATGACAATGTGTTTGAAGGAGGCTATAGCTAACCCCACCCTACATAGGTACACTGTGCTGATGACAATGTGTTGAAGGAGGCTGCAGCTAACCCCACCCTACATAGGTACAATGTGTGGACAATGTGTTGAAGGAGGCTGTAGCTAACCCTACTACATAGGTACAATGTGCTGATGGACAATCTGGTTGAAGGAGGCTGTAGCTAACCCCACCCTACACAGGTACAATGTGCTGATGGACAATGTGGTTGAAGGAGGCTGTAGCTAACTCCACCCTACATAGGTACAATGTGCTGATGGACAATGTGCTGAAGGAGGCTGTAGCTAACCCCACCCTACATAGGTACAATGTGCTGATGGACAATGTGTTGAAGGAGGCTATAGCTAACCCCACCCTACATAGGTACAATGTGCTGATGACAATGTGTTTGAAGGAGGCTGTAGCTAACCCCACCCTACATAGGTACAATGTGCTGATGGACAATGTGTTGAAGGAGGCTATAGCTAACCCCACCCTACATAGGTACAATGTGCTGATGACAATGTGTTTGAAGGAGGCTGTAGCTAACCCCACCCTACATAGGTACAATGTGCTGATGGACAATGTGTTTGAAGGAGGCTGTAGCTAACCCCACCCTACATAGGTACAATGTGCTGATGGACAATGTGTTTGAAGGAGGCTGTAGCTAACCCCACCCTGCATAGGTACAATGTGCTGATGACAATGTGTTTGAAGGAGGCTGCAGCTAACCCCACCCTACATAGGTACAATGTGCTGATGGACAATGTGTTTGAAGGAGGCTGTAGCTAACCCCACCCTACATAGGTACAATGTGCTGATGGACAATGTGTTTGAAGGAGGCTGTAGCTAACCCCACCCTGCATAGGTACAATGTGCTGATGACAATGTGTTTGAAGGAGGCTGTAGCTAACCCCACCCTACATAGGTACAATGTGCTGATGGACAATGTGTTTGAAGGAGGCTGTAGCTAACCCCACCCTGCATAGGTACAATGTGCTGATGACAATGTGGGTGGTACAGTCAATAATAGTAACAAGACATGGGAAAGAAAAACAGCCCAGAAGCTCTGAGTTGGACATTGCAGTCCTCCACTGCTCAAACTATAATACACAAAACAACAAAAACAAAACACTAGGAGGAACAAGAGCACAAAAAAGTCGAAAAACTGGATTGACATGCTTAGAAAAGAAAGCAAACAAGGGCGTGCCCATGTAGACCAGTTAGATGACCCTTTACCACCTTAGATCAATCATTCAGGCAGCTGAAAAGCTGCAAACAAGAGTTTCAGCCAAGATGTAAGCTTAAGGTTTTGGGTTGTTGTTTTTGCATTCCGGCATTTTAGAAAGTGGGCCAAATGAGTACAGTTTTCCCTGATACATATAGACGTATGTATATAAAGTATATACAGGTATATATATATATATATACTCATATATATATATATACTCAGATCATGGCTCTTCTCGACCAGAGAGCATACCTACTTGACTGTTAGCACTAGCCCATATTTTTTAAAACTTGTTCATGGATAGACGCGTGATATGCACGCAAGTGAAACTACTACACAAAAAAGAATCATCTAAAACCAATTGTTCGTAGTGAGTGTCTGGAAGCGTGTGGGCATCCACCTTGAGAATTGTTCTAGCAGTAGATAAAGTATTGAAGTCGAATTATACTGGTAACCAGGGTAACCGTGATGTCAGCCGCAACCTAATCGATCTCAATGGCGTCACAAATGTTTACTGCTGACGATGTGCTGGGAATGTGTACGTCAGTGATTTTGGCCTACAAAAGACGAATCGAGCATTGACAAAGGAGAGGAGGTCCATGTCTTCGGGGGACAAAGAGTGATTCAGCCTGAGGAGGTGATTTCTCATAGCAGAGCTGTCATTTTTGACCACGCAACTAGCTCAGCTAGTTCTCCAGGATGGTGATTCTAGTGCTGATGAGGAGAATCAGAAAGTGGGTCAAGATATTGAAGTCGAGTAGATAGTTAGAAACTTTCTTTTCCCCGAGTATTTGAAAAAGTGGGAGTGGCTATTTTCCTGGGTAAGTAGTCGGTGGGTGTTTGAGTGTATGTGGATTCCAGTGAGTGTTTAGGCTGGTACAGTCCGCACAGTGCATTTCTAGCTCTTCTTTCTTGTGCATACATCCCTTCCAAGTCCTTCCTCTGTGTGTATGGCATCTCCTTCAGTATCTATGGCATCCTCTCCAGGCCCTTCTTCGGTGTCTCCTACCTCAATGACATAGCATCTCCTCTCTTCTAGGCCCTTCTTTGGTGTCTACGACATCCCTTCCAGGCCTTTCCGACTCACCTTCTGCTTCAGCATTTATGCCTCCCACTCTGTACTACCTACCCCAGCAGCATTTGACGGAGCCCGCACCCACTGCTGCATGATGAGAGCAACTGTTGATCTGTATTCAGTACTACAAAATTTAGCAGTTAGACTTAGAAAAGCACGCAGTACCACAAAACTGTAATGATATTCATAATTGCAGGTTTAGTTACTAAGCAACCGTAATACAATTTCAAGTTGATTATTGAGAAGGTTATTGTAACCATAATTGACCACAAATTGTTCATCAGAGCTTACATTTCAAATTGGAGTTTGTCGCTTTCTTGGGAAGATATAAATTAAATGTAAAAATAAGAAAGACAAAAACCTGCGTAAATATATCGGTGAAAGAGTTTAGCATCGATCGTGACAGTGACAAGACAAATTTGTAGATGGGATGTCCACGTACAAGGCTCTGCTCCGCAACTCAACTGTCTGTCTTTGCTGGCACCACTAGCTATCCACAGTAGACACACTCGGCAATCTGCACCCATGAAGAATTGATGACATATGGGAATGGGAAGTGCTTGCTAAGTGGCTGCTCGGCATTAAGTGCCCTCCCCCACTGGTGCTATTAAGCACCACATTTCAAAACAGCTTGGAAATTAGCTGGTGACCGGACACTACCACAAGCACTTGTGTTGTTATGTACTATGCATGCTTCACACACACAACGATTATCTTGCATAAGCTAATGCTGCACCATAAACTCTGGTTGTTGAGTGCTCCCACTAGATTGTGATAGCGAACATGCGCTTACTAAACATTATTAAACAATGCACACCCATTGATAGAATATTTTGTATGATAATATTATAGACTGCCGACAGAGAGAAGAAGCTAGCATTGTTATTAGTCAGTCGAGGAAAGAGCTTATCTCGCAAGCAAGGCTAAGAAAAACCTAACCCCTAGCAGACTATGAAGGAGCAATAATTCTCTTGAGGCAGACTACAAATAAGCTCAAACATACACTGCCACTGACTTGACTCCTCCAAGCATGTCCAGTTCACAAACCTATTGGGATACCCTTCAAGGTGAAAAGCTGCGTTTAACTGAGGATGACAACAATTCTTGTGACAGGAATGCTGTTGGCATCCTCCACATGGCAGAAGTACAATTGTTAGTCAAGTTGGAAATTGGTTTGGAACTTCACAAGCCGTAGGGGAGGAGTTGCCTATGAAGTAATAGCTTAACAGCTTCTAAAAGTTACAACGACTTTCTTAATAATCAACTTGAAATTTACTTGCTTGACATTTCGGCTAGATCCTCTAGCCGAAATGTCGAGAGAGTAAATTTCAACTTGAGAAAGTCTTTGTAATTCGTTATGTCAACTGAGAGTTCGTTAAGAGCATCCAAAAGACTGGGGGAAAGGCTAGAAGTCCCCGCAATTAAGAAACAAGAAGATCCTCGGCAAATTATGGACATTTGTGGCTGATAATAGGCGTGGTCACACTAATAATTCTTGCCTCAATATTTTGTGAAACGTCGGCGCAATAGAGTATATATATACACGGGCATGCTCGGCTCACTTGCATCACACAAAACCTGTAAAGTACAGAGAATGCTTGCTCTTCCTGTTTATTCTCTTGCAATGTTTTAACTGGAGAAAATAGGTACGGGAATGGCATATGTAGCACTCTATTTCTATTTCATGCAGTAGCTAGTTCTATTGGAATGTCAGGAATGCTATTCTTGGCATTACACATGACTGAGAGGGTGGTTGAGCCTCCATAGCAGAGCCATGGTCACTCTCACCAGGAGGGAGTGCCGAGTGGGGAGGTGCAAGAGGAGGGGACAGATACACCAGAAAGTGTTTGCGATACTAGGTGGACAGTTTGGTGTTGGTTTGGTAAAGGTTGATGGCTTTGAGCCATAGAGGAGCTTATTGGATATGGTCCAAGCTGATCTGGTCAAGGAGAGCTGGAAGGTCTCTCTGGCTGACTCCCCCACAGATAGGACCAGGCCAGATTTGCTCAGTGGCCTAGGTAGCTGGCTCATCACATGTTGGACAGGAAATGGAAATGGATGACGTTGCTAAACTGAGTCCCTACCCCGCCCAAGTAGGATTTTGACCTTGAGAAATGGACAAATCAAGGAAAAGATTCTATCTTCATCATCACGTGAAGATGACCCGATTGAATGGAGGGAGGTATGATCACTACATGTGGCCCAGGATGGTCACTGATCCTTCTATACTTCTGTGTGACCCTTGGAGAAGTGGCTTGCTTTTATATTCAATCAGTATAAATAATTGGCGAGCAAAGCGAGCCCTCAGTGGGGAGTTGGCCTCAGTGGGGAGTTGGCCTCAGTGGGGAGTTGACTTCAGTGGGGAGTTGACTTCAGTGGGGAGTTGGCCTCAGTGGGGAGTTGACTTCAGTGGGGAGTTCGCCTCAGCGGGGAGTTCGCCTCAGTGGGGAGTTGGCCTCAGTGGGGAGTTGGCCTCAGTGGGGAGTTGGCCTCAGTGGGGAGTTGGCCTCAGTGGGGAGTTGACTTCAGTGGGGAGTTGACTTCAGTGGGGAGTTGGCCTCAGTGGGGAGTTGGCCTCAGTGGGGAGTTGGCCTCAGTGGGGAGTTGACTTCAGTGGGGAGTTGACTTCAGTGGGGAGTTGGCCTCAGTGGGGAGTTGACTTCAGTGGGGAGTTGGCCTCAGTGGGGAGTTGGCCTCAGTGGGGAGTTGGCTTCAGTGGGGAGTTGGCCTCAGTGGGGAGTTGGCCTCAGTGGGGAGTTGGCTTCAGTGGGGAGTTGGCCTCAGTGGGGAGTTGGCCTCAGTGGGGAGTTGGCTTCAGTGGGGAGTTGGCCTCAGTGGGGAGTTGACTTCAGTGGGGAGTTGGCCTCAGTGGGGAGTTGGATGGAAAATTGGTATTGCTGCACATGGTGTATCTACATATGTATGTTCCTATCTATGCGCACCGTATGTTCACCCGTTAAAAACAACATGAAAAGGTCAACTGATGCGGGCTTATGTAAATCGGGAATGGTCGTCATAGTGAAGAGAACAATCTAGAGAAAATGTCCAGCCAGCAGCAGATTCAAAGCTAGACTGGCCTGGCTGTGCTTGGCAAGTGAGAACGGGTTGCATGATTAATAGCTATGTGACCCCTTACCAGATACCAGAACAAGCCAGGACAAACAACACACCAAGGCCCTAATAATTCCCCAAGCCAGGACAAACAACACACCAAGGCCCTAATAATTCCCCACCCCCAAATAGGCTCTCATAGCAAAATAAACAAAAACAACAAAAACAACAACAATAACAACAACAATAACAACAACAAAATAACAAAATATAACATAAATTTGCTGCACAGGTTAGGTAGAACAGTTTGCATGGCTGATAGGAAAGGACAATGGTGATGACGGACTGAGTCACTCAGTTCATCAACATGCTCTAGCTTTTTTCCTTTTTCTTCGCTCGCCATTCAATGCCTAGCATTTAGAAGTAATCTTAATAGCCCTGGCAGTTGCTCTAGCACAATTCATAGGCTGCTCTTGAACTGAAGATGCACTGTCAACTCTTGTCTAAATACTGTTAGCAGTTGTTGTTGCTGAGCACTCAGAGATTTCCAGCAGGTAGGTGCCTGGCATGCTGGCCTTGTCTCAGCCTCTAATGTTTAGCACTTTCCTGCTGCCTCGAGGCTTACTCTCATGTCCTCAGCCACTATCTGGAATATTTGGGTGATACCGTTCACATCTTGCTCCCAGCCTTGCCTCTCGCTGGTCTAGACTCTCTCGATCCTCGCATTTCTCTGGGAATTTCAGCTGCTTTGTGTTGGCTTCCTGGAAAAAAAACCCAGCTTCTCCTTCACCATTACTTACCTCCCAAAAACGATCATGATGGTTGTATAAATTAGGACTCACACTGAGTGGTGATCACAAACCATACGCGCATGCATGCTAATCAACTTTGAACATTAATGTCAAACAAACATTCATGTACGGCTCCAGCACCACGACTCGGCACATTGGGATACTGAGACAACAAAAACTCTTGAAATCTCCATCAGCAGCCTACATCAGTACCACTTATACCAAAGCACTCATCAACATCAGCACCACACCAATAGTTCAGATTACAGAGATAGAAATCGCCCTATCTATAAGTTGAAAATGTGTGGGTGCATGCGTGCATCCATGTGTGTGTGTGTATGTTCATGTGTGTGTGTGTGTGTGTGTGTGTGTGTGTATGTGTGTGGTAGGTATGTTGCGGGTAGATCACGGAATGTTTAAAGCTTGAAAAAAAATTTTTTTTTTTTTTTACTCACTAATAAACCCCAACCAGTTTTCATTTCATTTCTTGGAAAATTCATGAAGCCGAAAAAAATATTTCCAATGAAAAAATTAATAGATATGAGTCTGGATTCAGTCAATTCCTAAGGTACATACATTTATATATATATATATATAGGGAACCAGTTGATATGAAAACTTGTTACCAAACTTGCTTCTAAGTTTCTGTACAGCCTTGTCCTTTGTGCATCTGCGGGTGCACTAATCACTAATTAACCCCCAACCAATTTCCAACTCTCACAAAATTTATGGAAGAACATTGTAGTTTTGTGAACACAAGAAGGAAATGTCAAATCTGCAAATGCCCATACTGAGGCAGGGATACATTATTTTATTTCCATGCGGAGCACGGGTTAACTTCAGCTAGTCTATAACAATAAGTACCTCTGACTTGAGGATATTCTCTGCCCGTGTTCTTGACAAAGCGGGAAAGAACCACCTAGATGGATGGATGGATAAGAGAGAAACAAGAGAGGACGAGAAGGTATGTCATCCCGAGATAGTGAAGCACATGTGCAAAATGAAAAACACTACCCTATTGAAAAGTATTTATTAGCTAGTCGTTAGGCATTAATTATTGGCTTCTGTCGGACCATCACACCAGGACTGCCTGGGCTTCTCAAAATAACCACTGCCAAATAAGATACACTCTTAAGTGAAAAAGTGCAATGCAGTATAAACATAACATGCATGCACCACAAAATTAATTTCAGTGAGTCTTCTTAATAATTCAAGGATGATGGCAGAGGCTGTGCCTATAGAATGTGTAAAGTGCTTTAAATGGGACTAGAATTGGCAGCTCATGACAGATTCTAGTGTTTGGTTAGATAAGTGATGCATACAAAATAGTGCATGTTTCAGGGTTTAATTTAGGGGGGGGGGGGGGGGGGGGGGCTGCCACCCCATGGAACCTTTTTGCCCCCCCCCCCCCTTGGAAATTGTATTATTAAAATTCATTAGAAACGTTGTCACATCTTTAACCATCATGCCCCCCCTTAAATATCCAGATTCCTCCAGTTGCCCCCCTTGGACAATTTTCTAAATGAAACCCTGCAGTTTGCTTTTTTATCTCGGCATCCAGGTGCTGAGCCTACGTGTGAATATTATATATATATATACACACACTAGCAGAGATCCCTGACTGGGACATTGACTTTGCAAGTCACAGTAAGTATAATTCCTAAGGCAACACTTCGTCACTTCGTCATTGATGTGGCTACCTCAATGATTCTGGGTAGAGATATTTATTTCACTCAGGACCTTGTCAGCCTTGGAAGTGTACTGTGAAAGACATGCTGGATATTTGGGGGGGGGGGGGCACTTTGTTTACCTGTAGTAACCACTCACTGTTTTTTTTTGTTGCTTTATTCTATTTCATTTCCTGCTATACCCTGGGGCTCCTGGAAGGTAGGCATGGTTAGATCTATTTTGTGCAACTGGGTCAGCATATAGGCTCCCCCCCCCCCCATTGAGTTATTGCGTTGCCTAGCGATAATAAAAGTAACAGGAATACTTCTTTGTTTGCTTTTTTGTTTCCCTAGCAGGGTAGCAATGACCCTAGAGATCATTTTAGCTTTTAGCTAGCTAGTGCTTCTATCAACTCAGCAATGAAGTCAAGAGTTCTTCTGTTTTGTCTTCTAAATCATTTAATGCCTTCAGCTATAGCTAGCTGACTATAAGGCTAGCCACCCACTTTAAAATCACTCTTTGCTGAGGCCGTGGACAACAATGCTACTACCTGCTGCAAACCTCGCCTTTTCAGCAACAGAGGTGTTCTTCTAGTAGATGCAGCATAGTCAGCAAAGAGCTTGAGTTGGCTTTCACTATGCAGAGCTCTAGCGTAGCTTTTTGGTAATGGATACAAGGTTGTGTTATCGGTCTTATGAATAGCTGACGAAAATGACTGACAATCACAAAAATGACCTCGGAGGCCATCGGAGGCCAATGTTACCTAGCCAATAGTCGTCCTTGGGTTTGAGTTGACCTCTACGGAAATTTTCAGACAGGTAAGCTCATAGTTTAGCCAAGTTATATATGAGACATGTACCTACATACATACCTTCCCTTTTATAGTACTAGAGATATACATATCATATGTGACTGATCTTATGAGTGTGCATGGGGGAGAAATCACATTCCTAATACATTGGAGCATGCAGAACCACTGCACATGCACCATGTTGCCATTCACATTCTAGCTGAGAAGCTCGAAGCTAGAGGAGCGTACTCAAAACAGCCAAACTACTGAGAGGAGAGGGAGCATAGACCAGTGAGAGCAAAGGCTGAGAGAAAGACAACAGCGCCTTCTTGATTAGTTTGCACAGGAAAAAAATGGAGGGCAGGAAGCTTCTAAACAGCAACAACAAAGTGAGAGATGAAAGACCTGAGAAGCAAACAAAAGAGGCTAGACATCGAACATGCAAGGAGAAAGCAGGAAATCCCTAACCAGCTCTAATATCAACACAGGCTGAGACAAAGTGAATAAGCTAGGGAGAGCACAATAATGAAATGATGAGCCAACACAGTGCCTCTGAGCAATGTCAACAACACTGAGACAGGAAGAGACAAAGTGGACAGATCAGAAGAGAGCAGGAAAGCTGAGCAACAATATCTAGGCACACCTGAGGATCAGTGCCTCAATCAGGATGTAGGGCTAGAGCTACCAGTTGCTGGGTCTAGGCTCTCAAGACTGTGCAGTGACTATACTGTACAGTGAAACTACACCGTCTGATACATCTTGCCACCGTGTTTCTGCGCTGCAGCAATCAGACACACATCACGGATCATGTGCACCTCATGTGACTTTGACACATGCTAGCTAGGCCATTTAAGCACCTTACCTTGTCTGTCATTTCAATATCTCCTGCAAAGCATCTGGTTGAAATGCTACTCATGTAATCACTATGAAAGAGAAGCTAAATGTTTACATATGTCGTAAGCTGATAGTCATCATTCTAATTAAAAGTGCTGATAAGACAACGGGAGATGCCAGGAAAGACCAAGAGAGAGAGAGAGAGCTGTACATGCCAAGACCAGTCCTAAAAGGTTTCTTGTTTATTGAGTCGAAGCATTGCAAGTGTTGTGGGTGGCTCATGTGCAATACCTGCTCTTGGTGTCGAGTTGTTGGCACTAATCTTAACTAGCAGACCACCACTAATTCTCTGTCCATCTCTCTGTCATAGAAATGCTACTCATGTAATCGCTATGAAAGAGAAGCTAAATGTTTACATATATGTCGTAAGCTGATAGTCATCATTCTAATATCTAAAAATGCTGATAAGACAATGGGAGATGCCAGGAAAGACCAAGAGAGAGAGCTATACATGCCAAGACCAAAAAGGTTTCTTGTTTATTGAGGAGTCGAAGCATTGCAAGTGTTGTGGCTCATGTGCAATACCTGCTCTTGGTGTCGAGTTGTTGGCACTAATCTTAACTAGCAGACCACCACTAACTTTCTGTTCCATCTCTCTGTCATCCAGAGAGGCCAACAGACCTTCTCCATCAGTGTCACTCACCAGCCCTCCAACAGCTGGTGAGTGGCTTCTGTGATGGCTGGAGCGGCACTACCACCACCTGTAAGATAGTGAATCTCTCCTACCCATCAACTACTTCATAGGGAGAAAAACCCCTCCTTTGAACCTTTTTCCTCTCAAAGGCATTTCTGACCAATTCAACAATGTTCCTGCCATTTAAAATATAAGGTTGTCGCGAAAGTGCTAACCACTTCCTTTTAAGGTGAGATTATCCATTCCAGGGGATGTTCTCTGTTCACTTGGTGTACCATTATTATACACAGGCCAAGTCAGCTGCAGACAGTTTCACTTTAAATAGATGAGGGATCGTCCCTTCAAACTAGGGTATACCTATCATCACCACATGGAATTCATAACAGAACTGCCAAACTAGCATGGCTGCTATGAAAAGCTTGATCCACTCAGAGCAATGGTTTCCAGTTCTATTTCAAGATAAGCCGATTTGTGGGTGTGACTTGCCTTAGCACCAGCAAGTACGGGAGAAGTCGACGCCTCAGGTCTAATGCACATATCATATAGTAGGTGTGTTTCAAATGCCTAGCCCACACCCACTAATAATATTACTGGGCAATCATGGATAAAGTTTCGTGAATGGTATACAAACCACACAAGTGCACTCCCTCGAAATAAGGTCATTAATGGTCCTTACTCTTCACTGTCGAGGCCAGCTCGCTTGACATAGTTGCTGGGGATGTATCCATCAATCCTGTCCAGAATACAGAAACAAGTTATTATCTAGTTTTGATATGAGATGGGGTTAGAGTGAGAGTGTTTGTGTGTGTAGTGAGGATGTGTGTGTGGTGAGGGTGTGTGTGTGGTGAGGGTGTGTGTGGTGAGGATGTGTGTGGTGAGGATGTGTGTGTGGTGAGGGTGTGTGTGAGGGGAGGGGGGAAGTCTTTCCTTACCCTTTCCCAGTCCACATTACCTTCACCCCCACTGCCCTTCATTCCCATTCACCCCTTCTCTCACTCCTCTCTCTCCTCTTGCCCTCTCCTAATTTCTCTCACCCCTTGTCATCTCTAGCTCTCCACCAGTGCTCCCGAGAGCCATCAAAGACGGTCACTTTTTGCCCCTTAATCAGCGGAAGGTCCCCTCTTTCTAGTCCTGGGTAGTTGTACATGGCAATCACCTCAAATTCGGTGGTCTTGTCTTCTGACGTGTTAGGTCTTACCTACACACAAATTACACACATTATGACACCATATACTCTTTAAGTTTATCGGTGTGTGCCAATGAATATTCTGGCGAACCAACACTAAAAAAATAAGCCTTAATGCTCAAGTGCATGCACTGACACTATCGATCTAGTTTGCTAATTGGAGACAAGTGTAATAGGCACAGAATTTCTAGTCCCTCCCAGTGGATCATGCCTGAATCTCCAAGTTCATAATAATCAGTAATGCCATGAGGCAGCCGACAACCAAAGCCATTGATAACAACAACAAAAATTAAAGAGGTTTATATGCATAAAAAAGCAAAAATTGCTCGCAGGATGCCTTGCTGCTGTCCACAATGTATTGGGCTACTATTGGTAGCCAAGGAGTTTGATACACGGAACCTCTTGGTGTGCAGATGAGGCAGGGTACGCACATGACTGCTTGTCGAGAATACCTAGAGCCTGGAACATGTATAGGTATTAATATCGTCTGCTGAAGGTGGAGAAACAGAGCATTCCTTTTGATATGTTGTGCATGGATGAATGAAAACACATGCATTGTCATCATCCTGGCTACATTGCTGGGCGCTCACCACCACCACTCAACACCACCACCAAAACATACTCACTGGAACTGGCAGAGGTGGTTCCATGGCAGCTCTATCATTAGCAAGACCAACTGCTGCTCCTCTCCCAGCTCCTCCTCCAACCCCCTCCCTTCCTCTTTTATTCATATCTTTTGGTGAGTTCAAGTCATGATGTTCATAGCCTTGGATAGAGTCTGGTAGTTGTCCGTGATTCTGGTGATACTGTGAAGAGTGAGGTGGTGGGATAGGTGCCACAGTATCTCCAGGTGTCGGAGGAAGTGGCGCCCGCGTAATGCTGGCAGAGGGCTTGCTAGAAGAAACATTGCTAAGTTGAGATGAGGAGAATCCATGTGGGGCACAGAAGGAAGGCCTACAGCCTTGTGAGTGTTTGCTGCGGTGGTCGCAGCACGACCACTTGCCATTCACAAATAGACCAGGGTGGTAAACACTCTGCAGCAGGACATTCTCCCGGCAGTCTATAAGGACGAGAGGTCAGAGAAGAAGAAAAGAGGAGAGAGGAGGAGGAAACATCTACTGGATTGCGATGCACACAAGTAAAATAAGAACAACAACAATAACAACAATTAATACAGTAGGAAGTCAGTTATCCGAACTCAGTATCTGAATACATCGGTCCGTTATAAGAGGCTCCTCCCATGGCAAACTTAGCCATGCCTGCAGGATACATTCAGAATGTATGTAAAATGTGAGAACATTGTCCCCTATCCTCTCCTTACCACCCCTTCTTCCTCCCTCCCCCCTCACCTCCTCCATCCCCATCTCAAGCTATATGATCACCTATTTCACCATCACAATGGTTTTCTCGTATCACAGAAACTTAAAGACTCAATGGTTTCCAAAGTCTATGTATAGGCTATCTTACTTATACTGCATTGCGCATGCGCTAAACTACATGCGGTTAAAAGTGTAGGTTACGCGCCTATGTAACCTACAGTTATTAACCAATCAGATTAGATGTGATGTAGTATAAACACATTTACCCCCCACCCAAGACCTTATATACAAAGTCATCGCTACTTATGTAGCTGTTGATGTTGATAATGCAGCAGGCTGGAAAAGTACCATATAAGCTACATACTGCAGCAGGCTGGAAGTATAGAGGCTACATACTGCAACAGGCTGGAAGTACATAGAGGCTATATACTGCAGCAGGCTGGAAGTACCATACAGGCTACATACTGGAAGTATAGAGGCTACATACTGCAGTAGGATGGAAGTACCATACAGGCTATATACTGCAGCAGGCTGGAAGTACCATACAGGCTACATACAGGCTACATACTGGAAGTATAGAGGCTACATACTGCAGCAGGCTGGAAGTACCAGAGTCTACATACTGCAGCAGGCTGGAAGTACCATACAGGCTACATACTGGAAGTATAGAGGCTACATACTGCAGCAGGCTGGAAGTACCATAGAGTCTACATACTGCAGCAGGCTGGAAGTACCATACAGGCTACATACTGGAAGTATAGAGGCTACATACTGCAGCAGGCTGGAAGTACCATAGAGCCTACATACTGCAGCAGGCTGGAAGTACCATACAGGCTACATACTGCAACAGGCTGGAAGTATAGAGGCTACATACTGCAGCAGGCTGGAAGTACCATACAGGCTACATACTGGAAGTATAGAGGCTACATACTGCAGTAGGATGGAAGTACCATACAGGCTATATACTGCAGCAGGCTGGAAGTACCATACAGGCTACATACTGGAAGCTACATACTGCAGCAGGCTGGAAGTACCATAGAGTCTACATACTGCAGCAGGCTGGAAGTACCATACAGGCTACATACTGGAAGCTACATACTGCAGCAGGCTGGAAGTACCATAGAGTCTACATACTGCAGCAGGCTGGAAGTATAGAGGCTACATACTGCAGCAGGCTGGAAGTATAGAGATTACATACTGCAACAGGCTGGAAGTACCATAGAGACTACATACTGCAACAGGCTGGAAGTACCCTAGAAGCAGGGGGTGGGGGGGGGGGGGGGGTTCAGAGGGGAAAGCTCACCCACATGTCATACCACATTACACATGTGTATAGTTGATATAGCTCTACCACAGAGCTGTGCTAGACACACTTCGACACTAAACAGCTGACCATTACCGGCTGTTCCCCCCACCCCCACCCAAACCCTGTATCTGGCCCTTTCGGATCCACTAACTAGCTTTTCATTAACTAGCTAGCAGCTCCGAGACCAGAACTGTCACTGCTCCAACACGCACAGCTAGCTTCTCTGGTCCCCCTAAGGCTCTTGGATATGTTTACTTACCCACCACCAAACCAGGCAGGAAGGAAAAAAGGTGGGGAAAGCCACGAGGGAAGGATACATGCATAGCATAAAAACACAGGATTGAAAATTCCAATTTCGCATTTAGAAGTTAAAAAAAACACTTGAAATTTAGCTCCTTGAAAGGAAAAAAAGCACTGTATGGTATTGATCATTCATTCTTCAAGATTAGGCTCAGTCTAGGTGCGTGCTTGAACTAGAATACAGCATTCATTCCCCTCCATCCCTTCAGCTACGTCCACAGTCAATTTGGGCTTTTAGAGCCAATTACTAACTCTTGAGATCTTCTGAATCTAGCGATTATTTAATCTTACACATCCTCACGAAATAGTCACTTATAATAACTTCAACACAGTGAATAATTTTTTTTGATGGTCTTTGACCTGTCAAATTCATGCTTCGTCTCCCCTTGGTTTTCATAAAAGTTTTGAATGCACAAAATTTAGCTCCTGTGCCATATAAACGGCACAACAACACGCACAAACAGAAAGTGAACGTTTGGGCTCCACTTGGCATTTTGTTAGCCCCTCATCGCACCATCACATGAGCAAGCAGTTGGCAAGAATTAAGGCACGCTCATGCTCACAAATGGAAAGAAATCCATTCCATTGCGTGTGCGTTGTACTTTAATCCGTTGCAAATCAAATCCATGGTTCCCAATTGCATAGACACTGTGAACGTCTTGACCGCACCGTCAGTGGACATTAGAGTGTTCGTGGATGAGAATTTGACTTGGCTATAGCTAGCTACAACAGGTTCTGGACAACCAGAGCTACTAGCTGAATCATTACTAGCTGACTAGCACACCACTGCCAGCTGACTAGCTGTGCTAGCTGTCAAGCTACATCACTACTAGTGACTAGCTACACTGCTACTATCTAGTACCTCTCAACTCTACCTACAGTTACCAAACAACTACAGTTAAATCCGACAGCTACTACTAGCTGGCTCTATTAGCTATCTGACTGTGCCAGAGGTTCCAGTGCCTTGGATCTGACCGTGCCAGGAGTTCCAGTGGCTTGGATCTGACCGTGCCAGGAGTTCCAGTGGCTTGGATCTGACTGTGCCAGTGCTTTGGATCTGACTGTGCCAGGAGTTCCAGTGGCTTAGCAAACTTAAACTGATATCCTTGTTTGCTCGAGCAAATACCTTCCGACAAGCGGAGTGGGGAGCTCCTCATGATTCCTGAATGAGTTCTCCTCGTCTACAGAATCTGAATTGTTTACTAGAAACTCAACAGCTGACAGTGCATTTTACCACATGCTAGATTCTAGCAATTTAATTGGCCCGATGCAACATGGCTCAAGAGTTGAAGAAATCCTACTCTTGCCATTCCATTGCATGAGCAATGCAGTCCATTGCACTTTTGACTCACAATATTACCACAACAGATAGTGGGAATGCAATGGATTGCCTTGCATAATTTTGTGAACCAGTCTTTAAGGAGACAACGAGTTCTGCACACTCAACACCTTTTATACACCAAGAAGAACCCCCAATGGTAGTCTCACATACCAGACACTTCAACCAATCGCTACGCTGGAAAGAGTGGAACTGTCATACACGTACATATTAGCTCTTGTTCTGACACCTCAAGAATCTTGGGAGTGTTAATTGAGTGTTGGACTGGAACTATGACCACATTTCTCATTAGCAGAGATTTACGTCAGGTTGATGTAGCCATATATCAATTTTGTTGTACAAATAGCCTTGCAGTACAAGAGATAATAGTGCTATTTATGGACTCTATCAGTAGCCACAAAAGGAAGAAGTTGAAGTTGTATGGCAGTACTGCTGAAATGGCAAGAGAGCCTCACACTTGAGAGAAGATGGAGCGAGTATGGATGAATTAGTGGAAACAGTACACAGTGCTATTCCTGTGATGGTGAACTTTGCAAGTTGAAAAAGTACCTTGCATGTCAAAATGCTCCATCTTCACCCCACGTAGCCATGCCCACACAACCACACCAAAAGTTTAACGGATCAAAAATGGCACTACTGAAACAGCCCATTCAGTCTTCATTCTTGAAACAGTGCTTGCAACTGTCGAGTTTGAAACAGTAAACTTCGGAATGGACCGATGACAGTCTTTCTATATATATATATCTAGTATTTGGGGAGGGGGGCTGCCACAGAAAGAGTTGAACAGTGTCACTGAGGATGAAGAGGAGGACAGATATGAAAAAGAAATTGGAGCTCACAGCACTGCTAGGCAATGTAGATACAGAGCATCTGAGGACAAGGCAGTGAGTGAGTGAGTGCTCCACCTGAAGAGCAGACCCGATCAGGACCAGTGAATGTGCACCATCACATGAACTCTGATACAGAGCATGTATTCTGATACATAGCATGTACTCTGATACAGGGCATGTACATGTATTCTGATACATGACATGTACTCTGATACATGGCATGTACTCTGATACAGGGCATGTACATGTACTCTGATACAGAGCATGTATTCTGATACATAGCATGTACTCTGATACAGGGCATGTACATGTACTCTGACACATGGCATGTACTCTGATACAGAGCATGTACTCTGATACAGACCATGTACTCTGGTACAGGCATGTACTCTGGTACAGGCATGTACTCTGGTACAGGGCATGTACATGTACTCTGATACAGGGAATGTATTCTGATACAGGGCATGTACTCTGATACATGGCATGTACTCTGATACAGGGCATGTATACAGGGCATGTAGTCTGATACATGGCATGTACTCTGATACAGGGCACATTGTCCAATAGAATGAAAGTGAGAGTGAGAATGGAAGAAATGAAATCAAGCTGGTGAAGTGTGTGTTTTGTGGTGTTTAACAAGAAGGAGGGAATTGCAAGAGGGACAACCGAGAAGGATAGTGAGATGGCTAGACAAAGAGAGGAGAAGAAAAGGAGTAGAGTTGCAGTGATGGACTCTGGTTTCCACCAAGGGCGAGGGTGGTAAGCTACGAGGAGGGCATGGTGCTCCGGGGTGGATGCACCAATCAGAATATTTTATGAACAGCCATCGCAACACCTAAACTAGAATTAGTGTGTGTGTCTGTGATGGCCCTAGCACACTCACCAGCACAAGCATCACCAGCACAAGCATCTTGCCAGAGACTGCTGGCAAAATAACTACTCCCTATAACCATTTAAAAAATAGTAGATGGTACACACACAAAAAAAAAAGACACCCAAAAACTAAGCTCATTTCTCAGCTAAAACTCACATCGACACCAAATATTATCTAAAAAAAAGTCTTCCAGCACGCCTGAACAGTTTGCTAAGTTGGTAAACCTGCTAACCAAAAAGAACTATAGGAAAAAACTCACATCGGCAGGAAATATTTGCTCAATTTTTTCCCCCTGCGTGATGAATATATCTTCAAGGATCTGTTTGCTTTTATCTCTTTCTTTTCCCCTTGCATAACTTGTGTATAACATAACAGATCCAATCACAGAAGTTTTAATGTGACAGGACTCCAAATCTTCCAATGCATGTCCATAACTACTCTGTTTCTCAAGAAAAGAGGCGTGGTACCTCCCTCCCCATACCAAGGCTTCTTATCGATGATGATCAAGCTATATAGCTTGTGTGCTGTTTTACAATTGAAGTTGGGTAAACATCGCTATTCTCCGAACGTGCCTCAAGCCATGCTATGCAGCTGAAGTGCTATCAAGAAATGCCACAATAGCTTTAGTTTCAGCAGAGAAAGGCCCAGCCGCAAAATGTCTCATCCAGCTGCCAATATGTAGCTACTACTATAGGGTGGGGCAGGGGGAAAAAAACGGATTTTAAAGGTTACTACTAACAATGGTAAATGATATTAAAATTTTATTTTATAATATGAAAGTGCATGGAATACAGTTTGTTTTCACTTGGTCTTGAAAATGATATTGTCCAGATGGTGGCCTCTATTCGCGATACACATTTGTAGTCGATTTCTGAAGTTTTGCATCACCCGGCGAGTATTTCCGGCGGTATTTCTGCAAATTTTTTGGTGTATAGCAGCCTTCAATTCAATTGATCAAAGGTTGTTGGTCGATGTTCGTAGACCTCAGGCTTTCAGGTAACCCCAGACAAAATAATCACAAGGGGCGAAATCGGGCGAGCGTGCAGGCCATCCAACGTCAACACCACGTAAGGAGATCAAGTGTCCTGGAAACAGTTCTCTTAAAACTTCTATTGATCTTCTCGCTCTGTGAGGGGTGGGGCTCCATCCTGTTGAAACCACACATCCGGGGTTACTACTAACAATGGTAAATGATATTAAAATTTTATTTTATAATATGAAAGTGCATGGAATACAGTTTGTTTTCACTTGGTCTTGAAAATGATATTGTCCAGATGGTGGCCTCTATTCGCGATACACATTTGTAGTCGATTTCTGAAGTTTTGCATCACCCGGCGAGTATTTCCGGCGGTATTTCTGCAAATTTTTTGGTGTATAGCAGCCTTCAATTCAATTGATCAAAGGTTGTTGGTCGATGTTCGTAGACCTCAGGCTTTCAGGTAACCCCAGACAAAATAATCACAAGGGGCGAAATCGGGCGAGCGTGCAGGCCATCCAACGTCAACACCACGTAAGGAGATCAAGTGTCCTGGAAACAGTTCTCTTAAAACTTCTATTGATCTTCTCGCTCTGTGAGGGGTGGGGCTCCATCCTGTTGAAACCACACATCCGGATTTCCAAGTTCGGTGAGTTTTGGTTCCAGAAAGTTCCATAGCATCTCCACATACCAATTGGATGTTACTGTAAGTGTTTGGCCTCCCTCCTCAAAAAAGTGAGGGCCCCAAACACATCAAAATCTGCAACAGTGCACCAAACAATAACTTGTTCGTAATGCAGAGGTCTTTCATGAAGCTATTTAGGATTGGTTTCCGCCCAGTAGCGAAAATTCTGCTTGCTGATGCAGCCAGACAGATGAAAGTGGACTTTGTCACTTGTGAGGAGAACAACATTTGCAGGAACATTTTGAAGGATATTCTCACAGCAGGCCATGCGGTTTTCCCAGTCGCGTTCATAAAGTTCTTGAACAACCATCATTTTGTATGGATGGAACTTGAGATCGGTGTGTAAAATTCTCCTGACAGATCGAACAGACAATGCCAAAGCAGAAGCATGTTTACGGGCTGAACGTTTAGGAGACTGCAAAAGAGGACTGTCTCACAGCTTGGACATTTTCTGGAGTTTGAACGCTGGAGTTTGAACGCTCCAAGGTCTTCCAGATGTTTTTCTTTTTAATCTAAACCTGTGGCCCTAAAATTTTCAACTCATAACAATATTATGGTTTTTCAGTCTGGACCAGCATCATTTCGACCAAGCCCAAAGTGGATATGAAAAGCTCTCAGCGTCGCCGTCACAATCACAGATTCGCCATTCTTGATAAACATTTCAACAGCAAATGCGTGGTGCATACCGGTCCAAGGCATGATGGCAACTGAAACGGTAAGACATTAGCTACAGGAAGACACCGCTACCACCTGCCTAACTTGCCTAACTTCACTAGCGCCCACTAATGCCTGTGTAAAATATGGGAGGTTTTTCTGCCCCACCCTGTATTAGCCAACAATGAATGAGGTTGCAGTTAATGAGTGATGATAGGTCAGTACAACACCCAATAAACACACTTTCATGATTGTTTTTTGTTTCTTCTTGGGAGTGGGGGGAAGGGGTGCCCAGACCTTTTCCAGAGTAGTGATTGGTAAAGGCAGTCTGGCTATGCAAGACTTCCCCCGCACATATGGATGATCACACCCTCTTGAAGAGCTGTGTGCATTTTAGCACTTGCTAAGTGTAATCCCTTCAGCCAAATTGCAACCTTCACCTGGAACTTGCATGCATGGGCATTAAAATTAAGACCAATTAACCACTTGCTCTGAATTTGTCCCAACCACCATTCACCTTTTGGCAGGTCTTTATGTTACCAGCGCTTATCATGGGGTAAATCGTTAGCTAAGTATCCCATAATTACTATGACCAACAAGGACACAATAAATCCATCAGACTTGGGACCCTATCAGTCAAGAATTACTCCAATTTTTTTTAAAGTCAATTTCTCAAAGAACGCAAGAAAAAAAGGACAAAGTGCTCTAGTACAAAATACTTTAAAAATACTTATATTACCTCTAATATTACCTACCTTAAAAAAGCATGCACCAAATTAGTTTAGTGTGTGGGTGGATATATGTGATGCATGTGTGTGTGTGTGCTGTATATGTGTGCATATGTGGGTGCATTGTGTGTAGATGTATGCATACGTGTGGTGTGTGTGCCAAGTATACGGTGTTAGGTTTGTGGATACAGTAAGTCAAGAGTACCAACATTGTCTTAGAAGTGTAATCCACTCTTGCTGTTCACTCTCATTACTTGCAATCACATAGAGGGTCAAGTCACCATGGGTCACCTAAAGTACATCAACACACGAGCAGAAAGACAGATTAACACATAAATAGTGCTGCATACATACACAAACATGCATGCAATACACAGATGCGTGGACACACACACACACTCACACACTCTAATAATGATGCTGCAGTTTACCCATTTTGACAAGAAAGTGCTTCTTGCTCACATTGCCTTAATGTGGATACACGCGTTGTAAATACTCATGTCTAAAAGTAAAAGCATCATCTCCTAATATGGTTTTCATGAGCTTAAACATTGCAAATAAAAATAAAATTAAAAAAACAGAAACACCAGAGAACGTGTGACTTCATTGAGTACACTGTTCATTGAGTACACTGCCAGCCATGCACTTAGTTAAACGATGAGAGAGAAACAAAATAGAGACAAAACTAATGGAAGGGTACCCTCCCTCCATTCTAATTAAGCTATGAGTGAATCACCTGGAAGGAAGGTTTATCAAATGCACCATCCAGCACCTTCTCCACCACCTTCACCTTGGTGAGGTCAATATAACCTTTCTGGGTACCACGTTTCTGTGAAAAGAGAACAAATAAAAGGGATGGTTGGAGGAAACAGTCCTGGCAATAGGACCCTCTAATCACTCTAATCATGGTTAATTAACCAAACAAAGTTCTTTACTGGTATTAGTCGGGGCTCCAGTAATCAAGGAGGAACCCCAATCCAAGTGGTTGCAATAATCGTTGGTGGCATACGCCCTACCGATAAAAAAAACCTACACTAATTTTGGCAAGGCTTCACAGAGACCTAGTGCTCCACCTGTGAACGAGTTGCATAGACCAGACAAGATCTCTCATGAAAATCCTTTAAGATATAGACGGCATACCCACTATTTAAAATTAAGAAGGGGGAGGGGGTCAAAGGGTGATGGAATGTCATCACTGACCCTACCATATATTGCACTATTATGTCACACACACAGTGTGTGTGGAACTATCAACTACACTTCATTCTTTTGCATATCTTCAGTATGGCTGCACTGTAGCCCAGATTAATGTTTGTCCCTAATTTGCACTCCCCCTCCCAATATTTTTTTAATAAAAGTGTATGCCAAATTTGTACTCTTCAGTGGCCGGCTACACCCTGCAGTGTACTGAACTGTCACGTGCCTTCTTCACAGAGACACTGTAAGAAACTGAACTGGAAACAATGACAACATTTATACCTCCAGTGTTCCATCAAAGTAGGAGAGTCGGGTAGGGGTGAGTACAAATACTCTCTTCTTGAAGTTGACTGCTCCAAGAGCTGACTTGCCTTGAGACCGCTTCACCATGTAGCTCACCTTCAACTCCAGCTCCCCATTTCTGTCCGGACTGGCTTGGCTACCCGGCATGCTTGGGAGGGGGAAGGAAGGATGGGCAGAGGCGAGATTGGGGGGGGGGGGGGGGGACATTAACTGAGCTAGAAAGAAAGGAAGAGAAAGGGAGAGGGAAGCTTGTCCACATATAGCACAAAGGGCATAGGTAGAAGTGACAGTAAGATAGTGTTGATATGCTGCACAATTGCATGGCTAACTTCTCCATTAGGAGTGTCACGACACTTTAACCTAGCCTACAAAGGCTAAATGAATCCTTCAGAAAGGGTTCCATTCCACAGTTACGAGTTTTACAAGACAGCTAACTGAACATGAATTATGTGGGGGCTTCCTACAACATTTACTAAACTCACCAACTTGCTTTAAGTCTGTCTCCACTGTAGCTGAAATTTGAACAAGCACCTGCACCGCCTAGGAAACTCTGTGCATAAAATAGGAGTGGGCTATAGAGGCCCTTCCTAGTAACAGTCCACTCGAAACGGATGGCTACTACAGAGTTGAGTCAGGGAAGAATACAAATGTAACAACAGAGTTGCATCTAGCTGGCTGCTGGACCGTAGAAGAAAGAAACCTGGGGCTCGTAAGTGAAAAACAGATGACGTTCCTGTCGCACGTGATCAAAGATGTTTTGGGCCCCTATAGGGGAAGGGACGCAAGGTCGTGCGGTTAAAAGTCGGGCTGGCATTAGTTTTTCTCGACCTGCTTGACTAGTTCCTTCTGCACGACATGGCGGACGCGGGAGAGGACCATGTGTATAATAGTGGAGGTAGGAACCAGGTTAACTTGTAAATAACTAAAATTTTATTTAACTGTAGTAAGCTACAATCTTATTAATTAAGTAGTGGTTTCTGTTTTGTTATTTGCACGTGTGACAATGCTGCAGTTTCTATCAAGCGAACTTTCTAGCTCTACTGGCATGCAAAGTGATAGTGAAGTATGTCTAACCTGGCCTCCACCAACTAGCACACTCTTACCCCTTTGATTCTGAATGAGAGTTAGGCTGTGGTACATGTAGCAAAAGCCAGTAAGTAATATGAAGCCAGACTCTGAGTATTGCTGCACTTTCTTGCTCAAAAAACTTAACAGCTACATTTGATGTTCAGCATGCTAAGCTATAAGCATGCAAACTCGTTACAATCGCACTCGAGGGACTGCTAAAAAAAATGCAGAGTGCATCAATTAGAATGGTCATTACCAGCTTCATAGAACAATTGCCCTCTCAGCTGATTTTCAGCTAAGTACCAATGGTATTTATAATAACAGTGGCTGTGGTGGAAATTATGATTCTACAGGAATTTTATAATAAAGTGACAAGCAATTCTGTAGAGGAAAGTTAGCACGTTAAGTGCAGATTACAACATGATCCTGTTCTCTGACATGTGAAGGTTCCTTCCAGGAATGAACCTGTCTCCATAGTTGATTAGGCAGGGAATTAAAATTGGTTGTGACCAGTGTACAATTAGTGCTCTAGTTGATAAGTACACCGTCTTAATTGCAGCTGTGTACAGCCTATATACAGATATTATATCTAGCCATGTACTTGATAGGTTTTACTTACCATTTTTGTGAATGTAATAATGGTTGATGTCAGTCAACTGGGCATGTGTTGGGGTATTAAAGTAGTTGATATGCCAAGGATTTCTACTCTTGGACACACCAAGAATACTGGGTATGCCTATTGAGCCACAGATTACTAACCTGGACACACAAGAATACTGAGCATGTATGTGGATATTCAGTAATAGTGGAAGGCTAAGGATTATACCCTGGGACAATTCAAGATTGCTGACCATGTCTATTGTTATTTAGTAAAAGTATAACGCCCAAAGTTTTTACTAGCCCTGAGTTTTGTAATTGCATTCCAGGTAGCTGCATGTCTGGTGGTTATTAAGATGTGGCTCTAGGATTGAGCCAAATCCAGAGAGGATTCCAAGTACCCATTTTGTAACAGCATGCCAGCTCGTTGAAGGCTTTTGTGTGTGCAGTGGCAAATCATAGTTAACACCTTTACCTCCTAGCCCTAGTCCATTATAGACAACACAGAGCTGTTCAAATAGCACCTCTAAGAGAATGATGGTGTGTTACTCTTGGTTTAGGGCATGGAGCATGGAAGTAAATGGCAACTTGCAGAGAGAAGATAGGTGCAAAGTGGGGATCTTGTCATGGACAAGAAATGTTTCCAGCGTTTAGAAACGGTATAGGAGAGTGCGGTTGATCTTTAGCGTGATGTCGTGGGATTCGAGATTCGTTCCTGCACAATGGGAGAGCATTTGGCATAGGATCAACTTTTTGGCTAGGAGACCATTCAAAAACTGTCTTTAAATAGAGGACATGGGTGCCGGTAAAGCTTCCATTGGTGGAGAGGATGACCGATGTAATAATGCTCGTGAAGCTTGAATTTGAAGAGTAACTCCTCTAAACTGATTGTTTGTATACTTGCTGTGAATCGTGAAACAGGTATTATTATACGAGTTTGAGGTAGCGAGAAAGTTGTCTTTAGAAGGCATAGAAGGTGGCTATAACATGTCCAACTTCCTTTACAACTAGCCTTCGTCCGTATTTAGTTAAATGAGTGCCTTGGTGAAATGAAAAGTAATGACTTGATTGTATCTGTCCACTAGGGACATAACTCAATTTTATCTGTCCACTAAATTGTATCCGTCCACTAGGGACATGATTCAATTGTATCTGAATCCACTAGGACATAACTCAATTATATCCGGCCACTAGGACATAACTCAATTGTATCTGTCCTCTAGAGCCGCACTAAATTGTATCTGTGGACTAGGACATAATTCAATTGTATCTCTCCACAGGGACATGATTCAAGTATATCTGTCCACTAGGGACATGATTCAATTGTATCTGTCCACTAGGACATAACTCAATTGTATCTGTCCTCTAGAGCCGCACTAAATTGTATCTGTCCACTAGGACATAATTCAATTGTATCTGTCCACTAGGGACATGATTCAATTATATCTGTCCACTAGGGACATGATTCAATTATATCTGTCCACTAGGGACATGATTCAATTGTATCTTTCCACTAGGACATACTAAATTTTTATCTGTCCACTAGGAAATAACTCAATTGTATCTGTCCACTAGTAGGACATACAATTGAGTTACTGTCCACTAGGGACATGATTCAATTATCTGTCCACTAGGGACATGACTCAATTGTATCTGTCCACTAGGAAATAACTCAATTGTATCTGTCCACTAGTAGGACATACAATTGAGTTACTGTCCACTAGGGACATAACTCAATTGTATCTGTCCACTAGGGACATAACTCAATTGTATCTGTCCACTAGGACATACTAAATTTTATGTGTCCACTAGGGACATGATTCAATTGTATCTGTCTACTAGGGACATGATTCAATTGTATCTGTCCACTAGGACATAACTCAATTGTATCTGTCCACTAGGACATACTAAATTTTATCTGTCCACTAGGAACATGATTCAATTGTATCTGTCCACTAGGGACATGATTCAATTGTATCTGTCCACTAGGGCATACTAAATTGTATCTGTCCACTAGGGACATAACTCAATTATATCCGGCCACTAGGACATAACTCAATTGTATCTGTCCTCTAGACATACTCAATTGTATCTGTCCACTAGGACATAATTAAATTGTATCTGTCCACTAGTTACATAATTCAATTATATCTGTCCACTAGGGACATTCAATTATATCTATCCACTCTGTGGCCACACTAATGTGAAGACCATGGCAGTGATGGAGGGAAATACCCAGATTCAGAGTGTACCCATGGTAATCGAAGTATCCTGTTGTGATTTGGTGGCAACCACTCTTAGAATGGCTGCCACGTGAGGTGGGTCTAGGATTAGGTTTGGTGGGGATGTGGGATTTATAGATGACAACAGGAAATGATTTAGGGAGCCATCCTAAATACTGGTTGGTAAGCAGCTATCTTCTTTCTTTCAGTTGAAGTGCCTACTTTGCTGTTGGTTGTACTTTTGTTTGCTAAGCATCAGCCATGTCTATTTCTCCTTGCTCGAGAGTTATTGCTCTCTTCCAATTCTTGGGACCAGGCAGACTTGTAGTAGATGTAACATCCACACACGAGACATTCTCCAGGCTGTGCTCTGAAACAGTTCCAAGATTGCCACCCCTTCTAGCTAACCTGGTATCAGACTCGGCTATCCATGAATTTAAAATTAAAAAAATACCGCATATAGGTATTTCTTGTGAAGTGGTTACTTGTTATTTACTACAGGCA
The DNA here is from genome assembly GCA_028752905.1 of Cladorhizidae sp. MBARI D1340-BT2. Classification (NCBI taxonomy): domain Eukaryota; kingdom Metazoa; phylum Porifera; class Demospongiae; order Poecilosclerida; family Cladorhizidae; species Cladorhizidae sp. MBARI D1340-BT2. The sequence continues at coordinate 6,265,470 of JAQNBH010000017.1, forward strand.
CCTGTTCAACAACCAGATATACCGTATTCACTCGAATAGAAGTCGCACACCGAATAGAAGTCGCTCTGAAAGCCGTATTCCAAATGTAGCACACCTAGTTAATTACACCACCGCTCTTGCACACGCGGAGTCGTAAAATCATTAGCTAAGGGTCTGAAGATGGGGAAATTCACTGCCTCAAGGACGAAAAAGTAGCAGCTTTAGCTATCCCAGCCATTGCAAGCTACTCGCCAGCTGTTGGGAAGTGACAGCGGAGGAGAAGATCCATTTGCTTCCCTGGACGAAAACAGATCGAACATAATGAACTCATTGTAGATAACGATAGCGATTAGGAACGCTTGCCAGCCAACTACTACCTAGCTCAATATTTGAAATGAAACAATCACAACCACAATGACGCACACAAAAATTGCGTCGGCAATAGGCTTGGCACTGCGCAAGCGCATTGCTTGAAAAGATCGCAACTTGATTTGGCTGAAATAAATACAAGTCTATTCGAGTGAATACGGTATGTATATGTATGTGGTCAAATGTGAACATGAAGTCTTTTCTGAGATCCCTTTCTAGAACACTGGTCCCTTTTTCTAGAACACTGGTCCCTTTTTCTAGAACACTGGTCCCTTTTTCTAGAACACTGGGTCTCCTTGAGTGAGAAACTCAATCCTGGCAAGGGGCAGGAAAATTAACAGGCCATGTAACCCAAACTGTTGCAAAATATACTTTGTCGCTTTTTGCAGTGAAGGAAAGTGGTGAGCCTTTGGAAACAATCTACCTCGGCAATAAGGCTGTTGATGGTGCGACTCAGCATCCAAGTCTAGCGTTCAACGAACAGGCCAGCTCTGAGCCGTACAACAGCAGCAGTGGGATGCCTTCGCCGCTGGCCTATGCTCCAGGCGTGGCAGTTGTCTCTGTCATTGAAGGCACGGAGCAGCAGATGGCCAGACCGAGAACGCGGTCGAACTTGAGCATCAAGGAATGGAGTTCCCATCATCTTAAAATCACCAAGCAGCTTGTCCAGGAGAGGTTTGGCCACGGCATGCGCACGGTCGACTCGCAACTGGAGCAGAGGATTGAGAGCTTGAGGGACACTCAAAAGAAGTACGCACAACTGGTGTCCCTTTCTGTGCAGTTTCACACCCACTTCTTGAATGTGGTTGAGGCGCAGAAGTCGCTAGCGGAGCATTTTGCCTTCATGAGTGTAAAGGCACCCGAGCTCCATGTAGAGTTCCAAGTCAACGCCGAGACGCAGAAAATCATCTCGCGCAACGGGGAAACTCTCCTGGCATCCCTGAAGCTATTCACAGCCAACCTACAGACCATCAGCACCAAGACCATAGACGACACACTGCAGACAGCCAAGAGCTACGATTCAGCACGGCTCGCTTATGATGCATACAGGTCTGAGTGTGAGAGCCTCCAGAAACAGGCGGCTACGTCGCAGAAGGCTGCCAGCAGCCTAGCCTCCAACAGTACTGAATTGGACAAATGCAAGAAGAAATTTGAGAGATTGAGACAAGATATTGATATCAAGCTGAAGTTGTTGGATGAAAACAAGGTATGTGTGTTGTGTCGCGAGGTTGTGGGTTATAGTAACAGAATGTGCTAACCTCTAATACTATGGAAGGGAAAATATGTATGTATGTGTATATGTAGGTAGGCATTGGTCACACCCACTAGGCATACGTGCCTCAGTGTAGATCAGCTCAATTCCAAGGATGATTAGGGTGATGTTGAACTCAAGTCTACTGGAAGTCATCATTGCCCGAAAATAGCAGTTGCCATCATCTGCCATTTTGTCGACATTTGTCTTTAGGGCCAAACTGCGTTTTTCACATTCTTGATGTATGTAATGAGCTGGAGCCCACATAGCTCGAGGAAGTTTGCTAGCGAAGCTGCATCCAAGCATACTGTATTGGAGAAACACCACAGTTGTTAAAAAGCAAGCCTTTGATAAAAGATTTTTTTTTTTTTAAGGAAAAGAAGTGAGTAGCCAAAAGTAACTGGCCATAGCTGAAGGTAGCAAATGATTTAGATGGAAGAACTCGGACACAAATTTAATTGCCATCATACTAGAGCCACTAGCTATAGCTAAAAGTTGAAGTGACCACTACCGGTCCCAACAATAACAAACTCCAATGCTGTGCTTACTTTTATTGCTTGCTACGATCAAAGAGCCTTCGAGGCCTCTTGACCCATAAATAAAGCAACTTGCTGACCTTCCAGGAGCCCAGGATTTATAATTAGTGCCGTGGAGTATTCTGGGGTACCTGCACTAATATGCCTTTTGTCTTGTTGGTAGTCAGTGTAATGGGCAGGTGACCTTCGACCTTTATAAGAATGTTATAGAGGTAGGAAAGAATATTTGGAGGTGAATAGTCTCACGGAATCAAATCCTATGGCTGGTTTGCTGCCCAACGCAAGTCAGTGAAGCATGTCTGGCTTACAAAACTACACTTGCCTCGGCCTTTGCTTTTGGAGGTGATGGAGGAGAGATGGGCAGAAAACAACTCAAGGAGGCAATAGCTAGGCAATAGTGGAATCTATGACAGAAAGACATCTTTTACCTTATGCCAGTCCCATCCGGATGGCCTCAATCATGTGACAGAACAGCTGCCGAGTCTGCTACCTGGACTAGCTGAGCTGTTTTCCATCCGGATTCAACTTAATCTTTGTACCTACATATGGCAATTAAACACTTGGATACCTTTACTTTACATTTGCATGTAGATATATATACATATACACACAAGTGACATGACATATACACACATGTGACATGACATATACACACATGTGACAAGACATGCACACATGTGACAAGACATGCACACATGTGACAAGACATGTACACACACATGTGACATGACATACACACATGTGACAAGACATACACACATGTGACAAGACATATACACACATGTGACATGACATATACACGCACATGTGAAATGACATATACACACATGTGACAAGAATATACACACATGTGACATACATATACACACATGTGACATGACATATACACACATGTGACAAGACATACACACATATGTGACATGACATATACACACAAGTGACAAGACATACTCATGTGACATGACATATACACACATGTGACAAAGTCGACCTCTTACCTGATAAGTTTTCTTGTGGGAGTGAAAAGGAACATTCTAGATGGGCGACCTTTAGGTGGAGTGATTCACAGATTGCTTGTGTGTGAATGGATGGTTGTAACATGGTGAACTCATTATATATACACACACACACACACACACACACACTACATCCACACACACTACATCCACGCACACTACATCCACGCACACTACATCCACTACATCCACACACACACACTACATCCACACATCGTGGGGTTCTGCACCAGTTAGTGGTTAGTGCTTGAACATTCCCTAATGGATGTCAACTAACATTCTGACTGCAGTTTCCATTTTGACGAGCTCACTGTCTACAGGGAGGGGGTGGAAGCTTGAAATCTGGCTTGCCCATCCCTTTTGAAAATGAATAAATTTCTCCAAATTTATTGCCGCAAACCTGATTTCCCCCCTTCCCCTTCCCAATGCATAAAATGCAAAATGAATAACTTGACTTCTGGAGAGGTTCTTCAAGGTTACCCAAGCACAGCCTGACAGAGGCAAGCCTCAGAAGGAAGTCAATTTTGAACGACAACTTCATCTCAAACTGAACTCTCCAATCTCTGATAATTACAATGGTGAGGCTTCCTGAACAGCGGTAAAGTAGGCTGCTTAGCTGACAGAGAAGAGAAGCAAGACTTGAGATGATCTTCTCTCTACATACACATGGACCTACATCTCGTGACTAGTGTGACAATGTTTGCACGACTTGCCGTCAGATGTTATTGCGATTGCAATTTCCGCAGGTCCATGTTGACAAAAGTCACCAGACCTCCTCTCACACATGATTGGTAGTTTGAATGAGACCAGAGGTTGGGGTAGTTCTTGGTGGATTAACATGGGATTAACATAGTAAGCAGGATAACAGTACTTACGTTTCTACCCGAGCTCTCAAAAGGTGTGAATACTGGCAGTGCCTAGTTTTCTCAATTCCCGGGGGGTATTTTGAGAAATGTGTTGTCATTGGGCACTATTTAGAATCTCTTTTATTTTATTTTATTTTTTTATATAAACTGGCACATACAAGGCCTGGGTTGTTGTAGGTGTTTTCTGAGACTTCTAGGAAACCACTTTGATAATCAACAACACCTGCTTAGTGTCTACCAGGGAAACACTGCTGTCTAGTACTGGTACTGGAGCTGTTATTACCATCAGTAATTAACCCTCTGGATCCCTGTATATAGTGTCGCCCTACTCCAGCTCCCTGGGGAAAAATTAACCTACAAAGGTAACCTTTGTTTTACCTGTGATTTTGACCCTGTTAGATGTGTTTGTCTTATAAATTTTATCATTCTTGTCAAGTTGTGCATCTTCCTCATTCACACAATGAAGACAGGACCTGATGCTCAGAAACATGTCCCTGGCATAACCTCTCCAAAGCCAGGGGTCACAGTAATGGGATTGTCCTTCTTCCTCCAGTATAAATCATAACGGTCCTTATAAAATAGAATTCCATGGAAATTCGTAAGCCAAAGAATGTTTTCAATTCAACAACAGTAAGAGGCTTCTCAACAAGCAATTTAGCAGCATAATAATCGGGTTTAGCAGCATGAACCTGCTCTGCAAGACGATCTGTCTCTCTGACAAAGAGGTCCCAAATATAGTCAGTCCACAGAAGACCACACCACTCCAATGCTTTACTTTCGACATTCATTGTAGCAGGCAAATTTTAGGCCCAGGCTGGTTTTTTGGTGTAAATAGCAAGTCTACAAAACCTGCAGTATTTTCAGACCATCCATCAGGCATTGGAGGCCTTTATCTTTGAGCCCTAGGCCTTCCCCCCCACCTCACCTCTTCCACGACGTGGAGCAATAACTATCTGGTCGTCTGACTCACTATTGAAGCCTTACCGGCATTAGAATCATCTCCAGAGCCCAGAGCTGTCAATCTGCGATTCAAAATCACTTTCATTCCCGTAATCACTATCAAAAACGTCTTCGTCATCGCTACTTACGACCTGGTGCAATACTTGATCCAAGGTGATCAGATTTAGGGCCATTCTGGACAGATTTCTACGAAATAACTAGCGAATATAAACAGAGAGAATCTACTAAATAGATTGAGCCATGAGCAGATAAAACAAGACCTTTCGTTGGCTGTATTTCAACTGGCAAAAGTAGCGACGAGATGCGCGGGCAGGCGGTATACCGTCCTCCCAAGTATGACGGCTTATAATTGTGCAGCCGGAATACTGGCCAGCCGAGTTCGAAGGGTTAAATTATAGATTTACTTATTTTGTTGTTGTTATTGTTGTTGTTATTATATTACTACCACTATTACTACCACACTATTACTATTTATTTATTGTTTTAATAACTGTGCCGCTAATTGGCTGTATAAACACCTTGATATATTATTTTAACCTGAGAGTGTTGTAGCACTTCCTATATTAAAATGGCAGACAGAAATAAGGGGGGGGGGGGGGAAATCAAAGCCTATGTCTCAGCTAAAACTCACATCAGCAGCTTCTTAGCAGCAGCCTAAATGTTGCCTTCAGCAAATATTGCTCGAAAAAGACTTCCAGTGTGTCTTGAATCCTTCACTACCTCAGTGAACCGGCAGCACGATTAAAAAAATATAATAATAATAATAAGTGTAAAAGCATTCTAGGTCTATATGTATTGTATCTTGTTAGCTCACCTCGCATAAACCTGCATCAAAGGTCCACTCATAGAACTTTTAGTGCCACAGGAATCCAAATGGTCCAGTGCATATCCATGACTAATCTGTTTCTCAATGATCAGGATCAGCTGGTGAGTCCAATGATGTCATCAAGCTAATGCACGCGCTGTATTATAAACAGAACAAATGGCCCTCACTCACTTCTGCTGTGTTTGGTTGGTGGAGTTGTCCAAAGGAGGCTGGAGTTGATCCTCTACCAAAACATCTGCTGTTTGGTTGGTGGAATTCTCCTGTGCAACTGTTACCAAGGAGGCTGCAGCTGACCCTACGTGGGTACAGTCAACGATAACGACCAGATATGGTACATGCTGATTTTTGTCGGTGGTCTACATGGATACAGTCAACAAGAACAGCAGGACATGGCATGTGCTGATATGATATGTGCCTGGTACAACAACAATAGACAAGTTTAACTGACTTGGTGTAGTTCTCCACCACTCAACTATGATTCATACAAGCAACATAACTACGACAAAAAAAACTGCTAACAAGAACAAAAGTGTAAACACTATAAGAGGAAAGAAGACCATGCCTATGCCCATGTAGGCCACAACCAGTGACATCACCCTTTACCATATACAATCGTGTGCAGCAATATTTCATGATATATATATTATGTGCAAACATCTGAAAAAGTGTGTGCATGCGTGTGATTTATAGACTCGGCTCTCCTTACCTCTCCTTACCCACACATGTCTTACTTCATTGGAAGCACTCTTGATCCCCAGGAAGGTTCTGGGCCCTTGGACCACACCCCAAAGCTTTTAAAACAGCCATAATGGCCAGACTAGGGAAGATTCAGGGTCGTCACTGAAGTGCAATGTTGTAGGGTCTATTTATGGTGGAGGGCTACCAAACAATCCTCCCCTCCCCTTTTTTTCCTGGAGCCAAGTACATCCAATTATCGAATATTGAACAACTTGCCAAAGGATAAAAACTACCATTTAAACTACTTGTCAATCGGTGTCCAAACTGGATACTTTTGGGCCTACCCACACATGTCACACATAAAGAAGTAGTTCGGAACCTATTGACCCTAGGAAAGTTTCTGAGCCCTTAGGCCATGCTCTTGGCCACGTCACACCCCCAAAGCTTTAAAACAGCCATAGAGGCCAAATTAGGGCTGGAGGGGTTGGGTCGAACTAAGGCAGATTGGTAGGCACTGAAGTGTAGGGTGGATGGGCATTTGTTATAAATGGTAAAGGGTCATTAAACTGTGGTGTACCTTTAAAAAAATTCTTCTAAATACATCCCTGGATACCATAGCTACATGTATTATTATGCCTTAAAGAAATGTTTTTTGCACATCTATTATTATATAAACCCACCCATCAATACCATATGTATTATTAGCACCGTCCTTTAGGGTGGACGATTGTATTTTTTCTTTTATTTTTATTTTTACTTGTGGTTACAACTTTAGAGCTCCGTAGATTCTGCAAACTTCATGGTATGGACTTGATATATAGCTCAAAAGATAGGTCTCTCTGTGTGCTCTCCTTTGATACTAAAATATGTTTCATATGTATAACTATAGGCAAGTTACTAGACCCTAAAGTGGAGGGACCTCAAAAACTTGCACCCCACAATCGGCGTCCAAAATAACTCCAGATTGCTGAGTGCCAAAAAAAATTGAAAATGGTGGTTGGCTAGAGGAAGCTCTAGCGCATGCAACGACCTTTTTGATTAGGCATTAAAAATGCATTACCTGGTCAAACATGTGGGTGCGAAATTGAAGGCGTTGATTTTCAACGCTCTCGATTTTCCACCCGCGCGCTTGACCAGGTAATAAATTTTTAACGCGTATTGAAAAAGGTGATTGTATGCGCTAGGGCTTCCTCTAGCCACTCGTACCATTTTCAATTTTTTTTGCACTTAGCAATCTGGAGTTATTTTGGACGCCGATTGTGGGGTGCAGGTTTTTTAGGTCCCTCCACTTTAGGGTCTAGTAACTTGCCTATAGTTATACCTTTGAAACATATTTTAGTATCAAAGGAGAGCACACAGAGAGACCTATCTTTTGAGCTATATATCAAGTCCATACCATGAAGTTTACAGAATCTACGGAGCTCTAAAGTTGTAACCACAAGTATTTATATATTTTTAAGTAAAAAATACAATCGTCCCCCCAAGTAAACACCTTCCCTGAATACTGTAACTGAATACTGTAGCTGTTATTAAGCACCAGTGGTGAAATAAAAACCTCCCCTGAATACTGTAACTGTTATTCAGCACCATTGTTGAAATATAAACCTCCCCTGAATACTGTAACTGTTATTTGTTGAAATATAAACCTCCCCTGAATACTGTAACTGTTATTTGTTGAAATATAAACCTCCCCTGAATACTGTAACTGTTATTCAGCACCATTGTTGAAATAAAAACCTCCCCTGAATACTGTAACTGTTATTAAGCACCAGTGTTGAAATAAAAACCTCCCCTGAATACTGTAACTGTTATTAAGCACCAGTGTTGAAATAAAAACCTCCCCTGAATACTGTAACTGCACCATTGTTGAAATAAAAACCTCCCCTGAATACTGTAACTGTTATTCAGCACAGTGTTGAAATAAAAACCTCCCCTGAATACTGTAACTGTTACTCAGCATAGTGTTGAAATAAAAACCTCCCCTGAATACTGTAACTGTTATTCAGCACAGTGTTGAAATAAAAACCTCCCCTGAATACTGTAACTGTTACTCAGCATAGTGTTGAAATCCCCTGAATACTGCTGTAGCTGTTAGTAGCCTCAGTTTTGCATGACTATGCTCAGTATGTTGTGGGATATGCATGAACAAATCAAGTTTTTTTTTTTGTGTGTGTGTGTGTGTGTTTTGTTTTTCTTCCTTTCAAGCCGCTATTTGTGAATGTTATCTTCATAATTTCTGTGAAGGTCCGTTGATGATACTTCGACCTATATGTCTATACGAGTTAGTTTTCTTTGGCCACAATTGTTCGTGTTGAGCATACATAACCATCCACTAGTTTGTCTGCTTTCTTTGCCACAATTGTTCGTGTTGAGCGTACATGACCATCCACTAGTTCGTCTGCTTTCTTTGGCCACAATTGTTCGTGTTGAGCGTACATAACCATCCACTAGTTCGTCTGCCGACAGTCTTTCTTTTCTTTTTCTTTTTTAGGCCACTGAAGTCTGTCCTTACTGACCGACTCCTTGAGCAGGCGTAACTGTCTGGCATTAAGTTATGCGATTTGCATCTTGCTGACAATGATTTGGGCCCATTTACTGCAGGAGGCCAAGTGGGTGTGTATTTGGAGGTTGTAAGCATTTACGTCTTGCCAACACTTTCAAGAGTATGTAGATCTGAGTAATAGAAAGAGCCCTAGCGTCAGCGCTGATACCCCATCATGTTGGGTGTTCCTTTATTGTTGTTTCCTGCTTCTGCAAACCACACTAAGACAACACTGACTTACTAAAGTATTCCAGTGAGGTGGAGGGTAGTTCCTTTATCAGGTTTGGGGAGCAGGTATATGTATATCTCACAGCAAGTCATTAACCCTTGCTCATGGAACCAATACTGGCTTGTTATTCTTCCTGAATCATCACGCTTCAAGAATCATTTTGTGAGCCCTTCCTAAAAGAGCGACTTCAAAAATTGGGTTCCTCTACAGCCATTGGCATGGTTGTACCATTCAATCCATTCACCATCGCAAATGCCTTATGGCGCTCCCGTTTTCAAATGTTCAAAAAACCTCAAGTGATCTACAAGATATTGTTTTTTTATCCATATCATTAGAGAGCTCAATACCAAGTTGGGAAGCTGTATGTATTACCTTGGTCTGTATTTGCCTGGGAGCTAGGAAAACAACGTGAAGTTCACCCACTGTTTGCCACTTGTGATGATCTCGAAGATCAGTCAGCAGCTAGCCAAGCTTTCTCGAGCAACAGGAAGTTGTACTTCTCCTCTCTGAAGGTAAACCTAGTGGAGAAGAGGCCAGTGACTACCTTGGCACGACTTGGAGCCGACCTTGGCACGACTTGGAGCCGACCTTGGCATGACTTGGAGCCGACCTTTGAGAGACTTTGAGCCGACCTTAGCGAGACTTGGAGCCGACCTTTAAGAGACTTGGAGCCGACCTTTGAGAGACTTGGAGCCGACCTTTGAGAGACTTGGAGCCGACCTTAGCGAGACTTGGAGCCGACCTTAGCGAGACTTGGAGCCGACCTTTGAGAGACTTGGAGACGACCTTTGAGAGACTTGGAGCCGACCTTAGCGAGACTTGGAGCCGACCTTTGAGAGACTTGGAGCCGACCTTTGAGAGACTTGGAGCCGACCTTTGAGAGACTTGGAGCTGACCTTAGCGAGACTTGGAGCCGACCTTTGAGAGACTTGGAGCCGACCTTAGCGAGACTTGGAGCCTACCTTGGAGGGACTTGGAGGGACTCGGAGCCTACCTTGGAGGGACTTGGAGCTTACCTTGGAGGGACTCGGAGCCTACCTTGGAGGGACTTGGAGCTTACCTTGGAGGGACTCGGAGCCTACCTTGGAGAAACTTGGAGCCTACCTTGGAGAGACTTGGAACCTACCTTGGAGAGACTTGGAGCCCACCTTGGAGAGACTTGGAGCCTACCTTGGAGAGACTTGGAGCCTACCTTGGAGAGACTTGGAACCTACCTTGGAGAGACTTGGAGCCTACCTTGGAGAGACTTGGAGCCTACCTTGAAGATACTTGAATTTGGGAGTGAATTTCAAAGGGTTTTTCCATACTTTCAAGGTTGTTGTGTTTTTGGGGCACTGCCGATTTACTACCTAGCAAAAGATTGAAGGCATACTTGGAGTCACTACCTTAGCAAGCGTGCTTGGCGTTACTACCCTAGCAAAGGATTGAAGGCATGCTTGGAGTCACTGCCTTAGCAAAGGATTGAAGGCGTGCTTGGAGTCACTACCCTAGCAATTTGGGAGTGAATTTCAAAGGGTTTTTCCATACTTTCAAGGTTGTTGTGTTTTTGGGGCACTGCCGATTTACTACCTAGCAAAAGATTGAAGGCATACTTGGAGTCACTACCTTAGCAAGCATGCTTGGAGTCACTACCCTAGCAAAGATTGAAGGCGTGCTTAGAGTCACTACCCTAGCAAAGGATTGAAGGCATGCTTGGAGTCACTACCTTAGCAAAGGATTGAAGGCATGCTTGGAGTCACTACCTTAGCAAAGGATTGAAGGCATGCTTGGAGTCCCTACCTTAGCAAAGGATTGAAGGCATGCTTGGAGTCACTACCCTAGCAAAGGATTGAAGACATGCTACCTTAGCAAAGGATTGCAGGCATGCTTGGAGTCACTACCCTAGCAAAGGATTGAAGACATGCTACCTTAGCAAAGGATTGCAGGCATGCTTGGAGTCACTACCTTAGCAAAGGATTGAAGGCATGCTTGGAGTCACTACCTTAGCAAAGGATTGAAGGCATGCTTGGAGTCACTACCTTAGCAAAGGATTGAAGGCATGCTTGGAGTCACTACCCTAGCAAAAATTGAAGGCATGCTTGGAGTCCTTTGAGCTATAGTGGCTGAAACTCCTTTGGGCAGCTAAGAAGCTGCCAATGTGCTAAGATGCTTTACTTAGGTGGGGGTGAGAGGAGTTGCTGTCTGCCATTTTGAAATAGGGAATCAAACCAATATTTAAAGAGCTACTGTACTTCCCAATGTTAAGTGCATGGAATGGAGCTCCAAAATCTCCTTTTCCATGGCACTAATCTTTGGTTACCCCCCCCCCCCCCCCCCCCCCTTTCCTTAAAACAGTTTGCCTCCTTTGAAATTTATTTTTTACATGCTAGCATATTGGAATTACAATCAATGCAGACATGCTAGGTTTTTTTACTAGCTAATTTGCAATCTAGTAACTTATCATGTCCGCCCTCTTTCTGGTCAGTCAGTCCCCCTCCCCCCTCTCATATTTCTGAAAGAAACACCGGGAGGAGTATACTAGTTGAGGTATATCCTCTCTGGCACACTGGAACCTGCTTCAATCTGGTTTCATGCTTCAACAGGCGGTGTTGAGGCTTATCTTACGGTGGAGAGGGAGGCTAAATTGTTAATGCCACTAATGTTTAATGCCACTAATGCAAAAGTTCATCACCTCTATACCTTACTTCCTAATGTAACGATATTTTGTAACCTTAATAAGAAAAGCCCGAGGAGTGACCACACCTACTTTGGGGGGGGGGGTCATGTTACCATAGCAACAATACCAATAAGCAACAGTGTGATATATCTTAGGACAGTTCCTGTTTCCTAGTCATTTGAGATACGAATAAACTATTTTGATAGTAGGTACACACAAGTAAGAGGTATGATTTAGTGCATAGTGTGACACACACCTATCATACATGCTTCACTTGCAGCAGAGGCAAATATTAGCTGCTGTAGAGTGACACTAGTCACTATTAGTTTGTATACAGTGTATCAAATTGCACTAAATCATAGATCTCAATGAGAGGTTTCTAAATATATATATATTTAGGTACCTATGGGATGCCAGTAAGGAGAAATCTATGTCCTTAGCCGAAAATCATAACTGTTGGGAAATCGAAGAAGAAAATGGGAAGAAAGAAAAACCAGCATAACGTACAAGCCATGCATCAAAAGACATACAAAATGAAGATGTTAATCTAAGCCATAATGAGAATAAGTTCGGTGTCTCGCATTAGTCCTCTACTGAGTTTGGGTCTGGCATACCCTGACCAAATGCCCCAGGCATACACGACACCTTCCTGTTTTTTCAAATGATCAATTAAAGTTTTCTTTCTCCTGGCTTTTTTTCTTAGACTTTTCCCTTTCTCACCAGCTTTATATTTGCTACGTCTGATTCTCTTGGCGTCTCTAGCCTTCAATGCACGCTTGCTGTTGGCTGTAAGACTCCAACCAAGTCGCTGTGCGATAGCATGTAGGGAAAGAGCACCGTCATTGAAGATACACACAGCTAGTGCACAAGCCATGTCCACACCAACCTTGTGCATAAATTTGTCATTTGGAGAAAACCGCCAGACGATATTATGCAACGCCTCATTGGCATTCTGAGTGTATCCATCGACACACTTTTCCAGAAGAGATCGGCTTCCAAGACGTCTGTATATAGAGTTACAATAGCTCCAGGAATAAGTGGTTTTATTTGGTGAAACTTTTCTCCTTTGGCCTTAGCTGCTTGCCATTTGCACCACGAGTCATTTCCAGTTGGACAAAGATGATGGCGTGGCCGCTCATCGCTGGAGTCCATGTGGAGTAGTGAAGCTTGTACAGCACGAATCATGGCATTTAGGTCTCCCTTGTTCCCTCTGATGGCTTGACCATAATAATTTGAAGACTGTCAGACTGTCAATCAAACTGGCTGTAAGTCGACCAGCCCCCCCAATTGTTTTTCCATCAGCTAACTTTCGTCCATGGTGTGCTTTTTTTCAACTCCCGAAGAGCTATACCAAGCCTCTTTTGAACATGACCAACACAATCTTTTTTCTCACCAAATGAGCCAATCCATATGGCTGTTCAGAGAGAAGCAATGGATGAGTCTTGCTGTCACCATCAGATATGAGATCCTTATATTGAATCTTCTGTTGCAGGGATCTCCTAAAAAGATTAACTTTTGGCTCCATGCCCCCAGCACTACCAGCATAATTGGCCTGACATTTGTGTGCCCTTTTCCAGTCTTGATATTCCAGACTAGTCTCGTCACAATTCTCCCACTTCTGGCAGCCAGCACAATGACGAGACAGCACTTCATAATCTAAAACCTTCCCTGTTTCGAATCCAATTACAAACATAGCACCGTAAAGAGAAGAGAAACCCCTCCTTTGCCAGGGACCATCACAGCTGACTACCACTTGATCATCTTCAGCATCATAATGCTCCCTAATTTCCAGACGTGCTCTTATCATGCTCTCTTTGGCTTGAAGGATTGCCTTATCTAAGATGGCGTTCACATGCTGTGTATACGGTTTCTGGGTCACTGGACTTGGCAAGTTTAGGACCGAGCAGAATACATCTAACCAGCGCGAGTGCCACCAATACATTTGTTTGCAAAAATGATTTGCCGATTGATTGCTAGAGCTCTAGCGTTAGTCTCAGCCACTGCTGGAAAATCAATGAAGGTCTGCTTGTGGCTAAGTGAGGACCAGTGAAGAGTCCCAGCTTCTTTACAGGGTCTTCTAGAAATGTTAAATCACCATTACATACCTTGCACACTGCAGCTGTCTCGATTGACAATCGTAAACTAGGTACATCCAACAGTAACATGCCACTTTCCTCATTATCATCAGAGTCAGTCTCACTCTCGCTCTCATCATTCCCACCTAGACTGTCGTCTGGCTGCTGTTGCTACTGGTAGAAGGGATAGCAGAAGCTTGAGAACCTGGTTGAGAAGACAGAGGGGCTGGAGAAGATCCTGAGGTTGATGCTTGAGAAAACCCAGAGAAAAGGACTGGAGAAAGTCCTTGGGATTGAGGACTGGGTGTTGGTGACTCTTGAGGTGGCGATATAGGGTTTAACCTTCTCCTCTTGCCGTGGGGATAGCGTACAGGCGTTCTTCTTGTCCTCTGCTTCAGGCATGATTGGCAAAGTAAACAAAACTGTCTTTCTACCCAGATTGCTAAATCTAATTGGTCCACGCGTGAAACGCAATTATTAGCTAAAAATAGCCAATGGTCTAACTCTGGTTCTGAAGTATTAGGCCTCTATCTATTTGTGTAATAGCTGGAGCACATGGTCATCTAATTATGGGTGAAAGAAATATTTAAATCTGTTATAGCTGGCCGTAGTTATGCCCGGTTCAAATACACTTGAAGTCCGTGTTTGTTCTCCAATATTCTTGATGGTGGAGGGCGAGTATAATGGACATTAGGAGCTATAATGACTGTTTGAAATGGATTGAGCTATTCTATGACAAAGTACTATGATTAGCAATGATTATAGTTAACAAAAATGCAAGAAAAAATCATAATCCGAGTAAGTTTAGCCTCCCTCGCCACCTTAAGAACAGGCTCATGTTTCCTATGTAGACAGCCCTGAGATGGTTGGCTTAAAGCTCGCTCAGGCTAGCTAGCTCGAGAGCAAAAACTTTGGACATCAATCTCCAACCTTGGACTGGACATTCATGCCCCGCGAGTTGCTTGCTTCCATACATTCTCCATGGCTCAAAATGGAACTGCATCAAGATGCTTCTCAACTATATCCCTTTTTAGAAAGTACGATAGCAAACGGCTATTGCAGGAAATGGGTCCATGGAGTGTTCACAATTTGACAAAATATCACAACTATAGAAAATACGTCATAATTATTACGAACATGAAATGAGAAAATACAACAACAAAAAGTGTTGTGAAGATGATGTTTCATTCCATATTTCCAGCTGAAGGTGACCCACAAGCAACTGATATTACTTCAAGGAGCATTTGCTGCCTACTACTCGTGCAACCATGAAGCTGTGGAGGCTCTTCTCGAGAAGTACAGCGATAAGATGGAGGAGAGTGGGGGGAATGAACCCCCGGCCTGGCTGGAAGATCTGCCAAGTCAGCATAAGTAATGTTGACAGTATTGTTGGTTCTTGTGTAAATTTTTAATGTGTGAATTGCAAACATATTTTGCTACCTTGTGTTGTTGTTTTTCATAATGCACATGAGTCTTGTTCAGGACAATGTCGTTGGGTGGATGCCCATTTCTATAGAATACACTTGTTTTGGAGGCGTATTGAAAGGACCTCGTGGTCATATTTGGTTAGAGTAATTTGACCAAGTATAACAACCACAATGAATATAATTATCTATATAGGCACATCACATATAACTATATATGGTGAAGTATTTTACTAGTGTTGATTCTGCCCATTGTATCAAATTTTGTGCTACTTTAAAGTGCCTGCCAGCACAAAGGCCATTGTAAAGCTTCCAAGTGTGCCTGCCCACAGATGATGTGGATGTGGCCACTGTCCAACCCTTTGAAACGCTACCTGGCAACAGACCTCATTCCCATGGCCAATTTGTAGGATAGGACTCTGTGCATAATTATAGGTAGGTAACTTCAATTAAGAACTTATCTAAAGATAGCAGCTAGCTTCAATAGAGAGCTACTCACTCACTGTCTTCTCACTTTTAACTGCAGGAAATCTCTTATTTCCACACAACACTCCTTAGATCAAACACACATCTTATATTATATGTATAGATGACCCCATCTATGTCAGGAGGCCTGATTACAAGCATTCCCCTTCCAGAGGCAAATAGTTGCCTGATTTTATTGGGTTGACCCTTATTTCAAACTGGCAGCGGCAAGTTCCCCACAAACACACACATGTGTGCACACACACACAAAAGCTCAATCCCAGCATAGCTCACACTGCAGCTTCTTGTCTGCCTAATTGATGGTTCCAGCTGATATTAGCTCATAAAAAATCTCTGCGTGTGCCTTCTTCGCAAAAGTAATAAACAGCAGCACGGAAAAATACACGTCAAGAGTGTATCTTCAGGAATAGTTCTGTTTCTCTGTTGTCCTCCTCGCATACTTACGTACAATAATTTAGTGCCTGAAGAATCCAAAATGCCGAGCATTGCAGCGACTATCTGTTTGTCAATTGCAGCATTCTCGCTATCGAGCTAGCTCACATGCTGTTTATGGATTTAAAGACTGCTAGCGCTGTATTATAAATGACTGGGCTCAGTCTTTCTGTTTGGTTTGTGGAGTATTCGCTCCTGGGAAATTGTTACCAAAGGCTAAAGCTGAACCTCTACTAAAACAACTGTTGTTTGGTTCGTGGAGTTCGTCATTAAAGGAGGCTGTAGCTGACCCTACAATGTGTATGCAGTCGGCAATAGTGACAATGCTGATTTTGTTTTGTAGTGTACAACGTGGTATGCATGGGTATAGTCGGCAATGGCAACAAGACATGCCATGTTATATATAGTAGTGTACAACGTGGTATGCATGAGTATAGTCAGCAATGGCAACAAGACATGCCATGTTATATATAGTAGTGTACAACGTGGTATGCATGGGTATAGTCAGCAATGCAAGAGATGCCATCTTATATATAGTGTCAATGTGGTATGCATGGGTATGGTCAGCAATGCCAACAAGAGATGCCATGTTATATATAGTAGTGTACAACGTGGTATGCATGAGTATAGTCTGCAATGCAAGAGATGCCATCTTATATATAGTGTCAATGTGGTATGCATGGGTATGGTCAGCAATGCCAACAAGAGATGCCATGTTATATATACAGTAGGAAGTCAGTTATCCGAACACCTTGGGACCGAGGGTGTTCGGATAACTGAAATGTTCGGATAACTGGTCACACAAAATAAATTTAGCGATACGGACATTTTACTACACATAATCAATAAAAGTGGATGCATATTGTATGTAATCTAACATTTAGAATATCTAGTCTGCAGCTTGAGTAAAGTAATCTGTAACTTTTGTTTGTTTCTTATTTACAAATCTTTTTTTTGCAGTTTCAATTAGGAGATTATTTAGCACTACAGTTGTGCTCAGTGGGATTCCAGGCTGCTCCTGGACATATGCTAGAACTGTCTCTAGTGCAGTGCAAGCTTGGGAATGGGACACAGCTGGAAGACTCTCCTCTTCCTCTTCCTCTTCTCTATCACTTTTGTCACCTTCTGTAGCAAGTGCCACAATCTCCTCTTCTGTCAGTTCATGGTAGCCTGCATCGTTGTCGTCAGCCAAAAGCCAACCGATTCTCTCTTCTGGTGGAATGGCCAAGTTGTGGAATGGCCAAGTTATTGAGAAGAGTGTCAATTTCTGGTGTTTCCACCTCCTCTTCCTCCCGAAATGATTTGGGTATCAACAGCTAGCAGCCTACGTTTATGCGCATGAGCACGAGTGCACACTATTGAAGGAAGGTTTAAAAAAAAAATTTTTAATTTTTTTATTATTTTAATTAAATGGGTGGTAGGTAGGTGTGGCTTCATTTAGCGTTCGGTTGACCGACGTGTGCGGATAACTGACGTTCGGATAACTGACTTCCTACTGTAGTAGTGTACAACGTGGTATGCATGGGTATAGTCTGCAATGCAAGAGATGCCATCTTATATATAGTGTCAATGTGGTATGCATGGGTATCAGCAATGCCAACAAGAGATGCCATGTTATATATAGTCGAGTACAACGTGGTATGCATGGGTATAGTCGGCAATGGCAACAAGACATTGAAGGAGGTATCTCTTGGAGTTGAAATATCTGGTAGATGCACGTAACTTCCTCCCCAATTCCTTCACAAAAGATTGTGCCTCATGCCCCAACACACCAGACGTCTCCGCTGCAAACGAATGGCTAATTTTAAATAATAATAATATCGTTCATCTTTTTTCTCATACTTGTATTAAAAATGAAACACCATTAAATTTTGCTGTATCTGTGGTTGTTCTCTGCTAGCACCATAAATGGCAAGTGTTGATACCCACCTTTAATTAACGTGTAAAGTATTTTTACAAGCAATTATACTGTGGTTGTTTGAAACACCACAGTTCAAAATATCATTGCAATGCACACAAAAGAGGCTATCTTCTGAGACCAAAACCATTGAAAAAGGATGAAGAAAATTAGGCATTTTTATATTTCTAGTCCTCCCTTGAGGGGGGCAAAGACGGAAACTGGACTGTTGGGTGTGACATTTGTTAATTGTAGAGGACGGTGGTAAGGGAGGTGGATTTGAAGGTAGTGTTGGATATGATGTGCTGGTGTGAGAGCAGAGCCGTCTCTGCAAAAGGAGGAGCAGGTGAGTAGTACGACAGGTGTTGGAGTGTTGAGTTTGGAGTCTAGGGTGTGGAAGTGAAGGATTGCTATGGGTGGAATTGAGCGGAGTGGAGAGAAGGAAAATGATGGTTGGAGTAGTGTGTGGATCCAGAAGGAGTGAGAGTCGGTGAGACTGGTATTGCAGGAGGATGTGTTGAAATATAAAGGGAAAAGGTTTTAATATTGTGATTGGACACTGGAGTGAGAGTCGGTGAGACTGGTATTGCAGGAGGATGTGTTGAAATATAAAGGGAAAAGGTTTTAATATTGTGATTGGACACTTCAATGAGAAATGGATTGGGAGTGGAGGAAAATCAAAACTAATGGAAAGAGGCTGTAGGAGCTTGTTAGGGTAGGGGGTCTGATTGTAGGAAACAAGTTGCAGTGCTGTGAGGGTAGGTGGACATAGTGCGGAGAGAAAGTCGGTCATAGATGATTACATGTTGTTTAGTAAAGCCATGGATGTAGTTACGGGTGGTAGTTGAGGGCTGAGGCAAGCTGGAAGTGGGGTCGGATTATAAATTTATGTGGGGGACGAGAAATACATGTGAGAGAAGAGAGCGATTTAAATGGATCTTTGACAATAGGCTAGACTGGGAGGAATATCAGGAGGAATGTTCACGGGATGGGAAGAGGAGGTGAGAGAGTTTGAGCAAGAGTTGGGTGGAAAGAGTTGAAGAGATGTGTAGTTGGTGAAAGGAGAAAGTTTTGGCTACAGTGGAGAAAGGAACGGAGAAGAAGATTACGGAGAGTATAGTGGTCGGAGGATGTTATTTAAACACAATGTTATAGAATTATATGTGAAAAATTAGTGCATTCAATTCAATAACTCCTATAGCAACAGTCACAGTTAGTTACGTACACTTTGAAATGATCTATGGAGTGGAGTACATTTGCACTTGCAAAGTGGTGAGCAGTCTAGATTTGCTTTGGCACACGGGCGGACGGAGCAGTCCCCTTTGCAGGAACATTTAATCAGCTCCCTACGATCTGGAAACCTCTGGAATAGTCACCAAAACTGGTACCCACGAATCTGATACCTTGGTCGCAGGAACATTTGATCGGCTCCCTGCACGATCTGGAAACCTCTGGAATTGTCACCCAAACTGGTACCCACGAATCATAGCTTGGTCCAGGCAATATCATGTGGATAAGGAATCACTAGTGTGCTGGTCGTCCAGATTCCTGCTTGATACACTGCACGTCGGACATGCTGAGTAGCGCATCATTGGTGGGTGGCAGTTATCCATTGTTCGATTCTTGTGACAGAAGAGTTCCCTTCTTGTATCGTTGATGGAGCTCAAAGGACTGGTTTTGTCGTAACAGGATAACAGTCAATCTCTCGATCTTCTTGAAATGGTTGTCGTCGACATCCAGCAGCT
Source organism: Cladorhizidae sp. MBARI D1340-BT2 (assembly GCA_028752905.1). Taxonomy (NCBI): domain Eukaryota; kingdom Metazoa; phylum Porifera; class Demospongiae; order Poecilosclerida; family Cladorhizidae; species Cladorhizidae sp. MBARI D1340-BT2. The sequence goes on from JAQNBH010000017.1 coordinate 6,285,438, forward strand.
GGAAGGGATGACCGGCGAGATACACAAATGTCGTGACATCTTCATAAACATGCCAGGCCTGCCAAACCGACTTCTTGCCGTTGAAGGCAGAGGTTGTGTCGCAACCTGAAAATGCGTGCAATACAGGTAATGTTCGTGATTTTGGCTCCCCCAGGCTTGCACAGATGGCGTTTATGTGGAAAAACCTGTCCATGCCAAAGGCAACCCAGATGTCTGCCAAAGGATGAGTCACAATCAGATCATGGAATGTGCCTGCAAGGATGACTACAACATCTGTGTCTACGGTACGCACTTGAATAGTCTTTGCCCCCTGCTCCAGTGCATGCACTACGTGAACCACAACTCTGGTGTCCGCCTCTTCATGATTGCAGTTTTGCATAGGGGTGCTGGCACCAGCTTGCCCTGGTGTGACATATGCAGCTTTGGCAGGTGGCAACTTTAACTCTTCAACCTTGGAAGTCAAAAAGGAGAACAGCTCCTTCTTGTTCAATGGATCATTCTTGTTCAATGGATCACGGAGGAAATCCATCCAATTTCCTGGCAGTTTTGTCTTTGACACTTTCCTGTGCACGCCCTTGCCTCTCTTTTCCTGGGTAGACTCCTTCAAACTGTCTGGTATGTATGTGTTCCACACAACATCCAACCTCGTGGCAGCCTGCAGCTGCTTCTCCAGGTACGGTATGAATACAATGTCTCGTTGGTAGGCAGACAATGATGGAACCATCCATGACTTTGCAGTCGTAAGTTGAGGGTGGCGCTGATTGCCTGGGCTGCTCAAGACATTGCAGCAGGTCAGACTTCGTGTTTGGTAAATGAAGCTTGCCAAAGTCTGAGAGGGAAGGAGGAACGACTGTAAGAACTTAGCCAAGTTACCTTCCTGGTTCTGCATATATACCTGCCTGTGTGAGGGCCATTGCTGTGGTTATGCTAGGTGGTCTGCACACAGAAATGGCCCACTGGAATATACTGGGGGGGTGTCTTGGATGGTTCTGGCTGGACAGCTTGTCTCACGACATCCATGCCGTGCTTGATCATAGCAGGAGTGGCGGACTTCTCATAGAACAGAGGAAGGAGTGCACATAGTGCTGGAGGTTGCATAGAGGCATAGTAGGCAGCCCATGCAATGGCATCTCCACTGGTGAGTTCTTCTGTCTCTAGAAGTGGTAGTGCATGCTCTACCCAGCTTTGCTCCTGTGCTCTGGCCTCATAAGCAGCAGCCCTTGTCTGTAAATACATCACACTCTGGCACTGCGACAGCAGTGGTCTTCAACGCAATGGCTGGGACAGAGGTGTAGTTGTCCGGAAGAATGAATTTCATTTCCAGCTGGTGGTATCAAAATAGGTGGTCTACTCACACCAGCTTTGGTCTTGGTAGGCAACTGAAAAAGGCTGATTCCAGTCCCGTGGAATGATGTTTGGGAAGTGGTTGAGCTGGGGTTATGGTCTAGGTTCTAGTCCAGGGCGCCAATAGTGAACAACCCTTTCCGGAGACATGCAGGAGTAACTACTCCATCTTCTATAAAGCGTTCACAGGTAGAAGTGGTGATCCAGTCCTCAATCTCCATAATCCTGTCATGGGAAATGCTGGATGAGTGTCTTGCTTCTGCTCAGTGCATGCACATTGATGCCAATGTAGATGGGGAGGGTGGCTCATACTCCAGAGTATTTCTGATCTTCACAGCAGTACGAGATGTTTTTTTCTTTTGTGTTGTAAATGATGCTCTGGCTGATGGTGAGGCTAGCCTGGGAGTCACACTTGTCTTGATTTTTCAAGTTGGAGCCATTCAAGATCATGGAAACAAGAGATTTGGTTATTGAGTCTTCTTGGCATTGAGCCGGGAAGCAACCAGTGAATTTGAAGCCTTGATGGTTCTTTTCTGACTAACATAGCAGCTTTGGCCAGGATAAGAGCGTCTTCTGAGAAGTCTCGAGTTCAAGGAAGTAAAAAGGACTAGAAATGAAGGAATTGAAGAAGACAACTGTACGGACGATTACAAAGCAGGATGGGACTAGTTGTAAGCTGAATGATAGAGCAAAGGGGAAGGAGAGAAGGACTAAAGGAATGAAGGATAGTGGAGGTGATGGCAAAACACTGGGAAGAGTTGGGGAGGAAAAGAGAGGATGCCATAGTATCAGTAGCAGATGTAGGAGATGTGAGTGGACATGGGTTGGGTATGTGTGAGGAAGTAAGTTGGGAAGAAGTAGTAGAGGCAATGTAGTGTTTGAAAGAGGAAAGGCACCAGGCCCTGATGGAATGACATGTTGAATGAGATACTGATGTATAGAGGTATATAGCAGCTAGGTGATGGTGCAGGTGACAAATTTGGTGATACGACTGGAAGAGGAGTTTGCTAGTACCTCTCCACAAGGATGATGATGAGGACCAAGTAGGGAAGCTGTAGTGTGGCGAAGATGTTTGCGAGAATATTGGCAAGGAGGTTGGGAGGGTTTGCTGAGGATAAAATTTTGACAGAAGCGTTAAGGAGGGTTTATGAGTCAAGAGATGTTCAGACCAGAAGTTGGTGTTGAGAAGTGTTTGTGAAATGAGGAAGAGGGAGAATAATAATTCATTTCTGGACAAGCAAAGCATTTGACAATGTGTGGAGGGAGGGATAATGGCATAAGTTGCTGTGGAAAATGGGCTTAGTCAGGGATGCAGTGATGGAGGAAGTGAGTGAGTGTCTCATGTATTTGGTAAGGAAGTGGTGGCAGAGGAGCAAGGAATTCTTGTATGGCAAGCAAATGGACCTTGGGTCCCCACCCCCCATCTTTGAACAGCTGAAAAAATTATTATTGTTATTCAAAATATGAACTTGCGGAATATAATATCTCTTTACCATCCGGCGAAAACCTGCCAAATCTGAACCATCAGCGAGATATCGATGGTTTGCTCCATCTTACAGATGCCAAAATAAGTACTAATTAGTGCGTGGGGGGTTGCCCTCGGCGAATTGCCGTTCTGCTATAATTATTACGTGTGGTATTATACCCTACAGAACCCTACTATACGATATTGATTGCGCGTCAGAATCTGCAATACTGGTTATTTTTCTTCGTGAGCAGAGATACAAAGTGAAGAGGATGAATTTGTTGACTGCTGCAATGACTGAAATTATAATTATGTAGGTTTGCATGTGGGTTGGTACGAATCCAGAAAGGCGCTTGTGTATATATAAATATATATTTAATGGATAAAAAGGTCCCTCCTTACTTATACAGCTATGTGCAGTGCAGTTGCTATAAATAGGTTAGACACCACAACCATGTTAGAATGATGGCTTGTGATCTGCGCATGCTTATTAGAACTTTTTTCACAATCTGTAACGCCAATAATGTTGTGATTGGCCACAACTCTCACAGGATCTACGACGCTTTACCGCAGGAAGCAAGTCTGGCTAATCGATCGCAAAATTTAATTGTGGTGACCTCACAGGGAGTTGGATGGATGTCTTTTCACAGTGTTTTTTTCTTCTTTTTTCAGGACACGCAATACCGGACATGAACATAAGTACAGATTCACAACTAAAAATGAGAGCTTACTGAAGGACAGCTAGCTTTAAGTTAGCAGCCTTAACATGCAATTAAAAGGTTGGTAATGGGGATGTATACGAACATTTAGAGCAGGGACATTAGAAGTGGTAAGAACAGGGATTACCAGAGTCAAAGTTGATGATGAAATGATTATAGATGAGATCTTTAAGCTTTCCTTTTGTAGTGATGATGGATGCTTCTAGGTCAAATGGTGGAATGGAGTTCTGTTTGTGAGTAATTTGTGATTGAGTGAGTATGCAACATTTTCGAGTGAGTAGCATATCTGGTGGAGTTAGTATTGAAGGGGATGAAATTGGTAATGGTGAAATGATCGGAGGGTGACTTGATTCTGCTAAGGCAGAACAAGATATTGTAAGTTGGTACATTAGTGGCAGGAGATGGAGAGCAATAAGTCTCGACTTATAGTTGGACGTATAGTCATTTAGTATGTATTTACTTGCTCTTCGTTGGATATTGGCTTCACTATGTGGGTTGAGGGTGCCAGATTGGAGAGCAGTAGAGTAAGTGGGAATGGATGAGCAAAGGGTAAAGGATCTTTTTCTCTTTGTCAGAATCAATAACACCGAGCGTCCTACGAAGAAGGCCCAGGACTCTATGGGCAATGTGGTTGTGGTGAGACTGCCAGGAAAGATACTAATCACTACTCCAAGAGCCCTATGATTCACTTTGGTAGGAATTTGATAAGGTAGGTATGTTCCACGCAAGGCTCAGATCGGCAGAATCTGATGTCCACACACTGACTCCTTGAAGTTCAGTTTCCAGATGAGACTCCAGTCATGTAGAGAGTTAAGATCCTCTTGGAAACTATCACAGTCATTAGAGTTCTTGATTGATCTCCCACATTTAGCATTATCTACATACATTAGGAGTTGGGAATATTTCGAGTATTCTGGAAGATCATCTATATATTATACAGAGGTCCCAGAATGCTTCCTTGGGGAACACCGGATACAACTGGCAGCAATTCAGAGCGACTGCCTCCCAGACAAACGGAATGCATTCTACCAGTTAGTTAACCATAGCCACAGAGTACCCATAGCACCTTTAGACCATAGTTTGACGAGCAACTCATTATGAAGAACACTATCGAAAGCCTTTGTAATATCAATCAGATTGGGGCCTTTTTTCTTTACATCCGAGTTGTTTTGAAACAATAACAGTTGTTGCAGAGATGAGTGTATCCTGAGGAAACCAAATTGTGCTGGGGAGATAGTGAACGCAAGCGGATCAATGATCTTGTCTTAAATAATGCACTCAAGAAGTTTGGAGGTGGAGCAGAAGAGGGAGATTGGAGAAGACCAAGAAGCAGATGGCCCAGGAGTCCATTTTTTGTGATAGTTCCTGTCAGTCCATTGTCGCTGTGGTGGTTTGTCTCCATCAAGATTTGCTGCTACAAGCAACTCCAGTGCACCTTTTTCCTGACAACGCTGTCACCTTTCAACCTTGGAAGAAATGATGGTTAAGCTATCTGAGAAAGTAGCATTGCTCAAGGTATTCACTGTTCATGACCTTACTCATCCTACCTGTCTTCCATCTATAAATTCAAGCACACTGTCTCAAAAACATTATTCCAACATTGCTGCTACTGGAAATAACACCGTGACAAGCCTAAATGGTGTCCTTGCTACTGACAGTGGCAAAAGCCATGCAAAAAAAGAAGCGTCAGACTGACTCGTCTGAGACACGATTCAATCTGATTCTTTTTGGTGTTCAGGAGTCTTCAAGTGATACTCTCATCATCAAGGTGATGCCACAGTAACCCCATCAGTTCTCTCTGGTATTGACCCCTCCTTCAAGTCAGATTCGATCAGAGATCACTTTTGTCTGGGTCGTTTCCAATGAAACTCCAACCGTCAAAGACCCATCCCAGTCAAGCTGACCCACACCTCTGAAGTTCAGAGCTTTCTATCCAGAAGAAATGTCCTCAGCACCTGTATTCCATCAAGCCAGATCTATCACTTTCTGAAAGACGAAGGGATTCTGCTTTGTTAAAGAAAAGGTGGTCTCTCCTGCAATCAGGTTTGAGTAGAAACTCTATAAAGGTTTGTGGGTAATTATTTATTCCTAAACAATAAAGTCCATGCTAAATATCAAGGGGACAAATTTCTGATCATCATTTAGTACTTTCACCACCTCCAACCTCAAATTCTTGTCCTTCTAAACTGAATTGCTTCCATCTAAACTCCCTCATTGTGACAATTACCTGCCTTTTGATATTCTTCGACATGCCTGCATTCAAATCCACAACCTTAACTTGACCAGGCAGTTTAAAAATCTGTCTATTCAATGCATGTAGTATAGTTAGCAAACTTACTTCTCTGCTAACTTTTTTAAGTTAAGACATAATCTGTATCACCAAGTCTTGGCTTACTAAGACCATCTATGACAATGAAATTCTCCCTTTTATTTACCGTAAGGATCGTGGCAGTCATGGAGGTGGGATATTGTAACACCTGATAATTTAGAAATTACATTTGTGGTTACTTTATGTGCCCTTTATGTTCCTCTGGACTCTGATTTAACCTACTGTCAGGGAGTGCCCTACTGGTGGGACCCTCTAACCTGTCTGTCCTGACTGAATTGCCTTATGCTTGGCAAGCCTAAACTACCCAGACCCCACTGCTTGGAATTGGTAGTATCATTAAATAAAGATTCTGATTCAATCTACTCAACAGAACTGAGACACACTCTGCTCTCTATCACGCCCGAGTCACCTCATTCACACCTTAGCAATCAATTAACAACTGTTCCACATATCAATTCTAGCTATAACACTTCTGTTCAGTCAGGGAGTCCTGCAGGTGGAGGTAGAGGGTGGGTACCTACACTCATTTTCTTTTAAGTTATTTATCCCAATTAATTCACACTTCAGATCTTATTGTTTTACTAGGTGATTTCAATATACCAGATGTCTGCTGGTCTACCTTAACTGCTTCATCAAATCTCTTGTGAATTTGTGTTTGAACATAATCTTCAACAACTCATTGACACACCAACCCGTGTCAAAGGAAATGTTCTTGATCTAGTTTTTACAAACTCGGATTTGCTGATTTCTGGTCCGTCTGTTGATTCTTGTACGACCACTATGTTATTTCCTTTTACATCTCTTGTAATCCTGCTAAGCCCTTCAAATTCCTTGTATTTAAAGCAGATTTTCCTGGCCTCTGTTCTTATCTCCTGGATGCCGATTTTAGTAGCTGCCTCAACTCAAGTGAGATCGAAAAAGCATGGCAGGCATTTAAAGAGATCCTGAGTCAGGCAATGAATCATCTTATTCCAAGGGTCAGGTCAAGGTCGCACCAAAGACCTAAGTGGATTACCCCTGAACTGAAACATCAATTAAATTGCCTCGATTGCCTCGATTCACTGAGAAGGAAATGCAATTTGCGTCTTTCCCCAAGTAACCTGCTGAAGCTTCATACTTTTGAAGAGATTGTTAAGTCCTCGATCTTAAATGCCAAATCAGCTTTCGAAACAAATCTGATAAAGAACTTCTAATCTAAAAATAAATCCAAGTGCTATAGTTATATCAATCGTATATATTCCTCCTACCTATTCATGGATACCATTTGTAACATCTGGAAAGGCAAAGGCAAATCAATATTTTCATTCAGTACATACCACAAGTTCATATTCTTCCCCCTTTGGAGACCATACCATCACATCATCCGCTCTTGCCAAAATTCACATATCTGACTCCGATGTTTACTCGGCTCTTTCCAAATTAGGCATTTCTAAGGCCACTGGTCCGGATAGTCTTGAACCGAGATTGTTGAAGTCCATCGCTCCTGCATATTTGTGCCTGTCAGACACATGTTTACTCTGAGTTCCAACTCGAACTCACCCAAAGACTGGCATGTTCACGTTATCACCCCCACACACAAGTCTGGGGATAAATCATCAGCTCTGTTGTATTTCTCTTGTCATGGAACGGATAATTTACACAAAGGTTATGGGATTCATCTCACAATCTATCTCTCCAACTCAGTTTGGATTTCTAAAGGGACCTTCAACAACCCAATAGTTGCTTCATTTAGTCAACAGTGCTGACATTGCACTTAATGAGAAATCTCAATTGGACATAGTGTACTTTGACTACAGCAAAGCTTTTGATAGTATTCCTCATCAAGAGATTCTTTTCGTGTTCTGGTATAACAGGAGAGCTGTGGCATTGGTTCAGAGGATACCTAGACTCTCGCTGTCAAATGGTATCACTAAATAATAATAACCACTCTGATCTACTTCCAGTCAGTTCTGGTATTCCGCAAGGCAGCATTCACTATTTTTGTTCTACATAAATGACATTCCAGCTATATACCATGTCTTCATCTTCTCTACTCTTATATGCAGATAATACCAAGTGTTTTAAATCAGTTTCTGATGTATCCCTTCTTGAAAATGATTTGTCCTCACTCGCAAGTGTGTTGCCTTTTGAGGATTTTCTCAAAAGTGACTGCTGTTGACTCTAAATACTTTTTGGATGACATTTGCACAAACTCCAAAAATAGTGTTAAAGATCTAGGTGTAATTATTTCAAGTGACCTAACATGGAACTATCATGTATCAAACATCCTCTCAAAAGCCTATCGGACCTTGAGCTTTCTACGTCACATTCTCAATCATTGTGACTCGATTAGTGCCAAAAAGATACTTTTCATGTCTCTTGTTAAGTCCCAACTCACCTATTGTTCTCCTGTCTGATGTCCTAACCTGGAGAGATTTTATTCCTCTAGAACAAACACAAAGAAGAGCTACTAAATTCATACTTAATGACTACAAATCTGATGAGTCTCGCCTATTGGGTTTAAACATTCTTCCCTTAATGATGACTCTTGAACTACAATTTTTCTAGTTATATCTTTAGAAGGTCACTTTAACATCCTCAATTATATAACTCTATCATTCATCGTGCACAAGATCGGGAGGTCATGTAAAGTTACTCCACTCTCAATCTGCCACGATCAAAAGTCATTTCTTCTTTAATCATCTCCCTCGCCTATGGAACTCTCTGCCATGTATTGATCTGAACACGTCATTGTCTAAAATTAAATATCTCTTAAAATCGTATTTTCATAATCATTGCAAACTTTGATTCCGATAACTCATGCACTTTCCACTTTCAATGTCCATGTGTAAATTGTTCTCGTGTTCCCTCCCCTTGTAATTTCAGCCATTATTGGCCAGTAGTTAATTTCTATTAGACCATCAGTACAAAGCTACATCCTCATATCACTGTCTCCTCATCTGTGATTCAGGTGCACTGTTTATCAGATCACATATATGTCGGTGTTTATTACAGTACAAGTCATCTTACCTCATTTACTCTTTATCTATTTTTGTACTGCACTGCATGGGGTGCGATGGTCCCAAGGGACTCAGCATTTTGAAGATTAAGATGGAGAAGTTGATTATTGAGAAGGTTATAAGAAACGAGCAGGCTAGGCACTCGTAAAATTTCAAGAGAGAAGGCGAGTGAAAATACAGTGAAATGACTCACCAAATTCCACAAGTGCATACTAACTAGTAATGAATGCCAGGCATGTGGCGAGCAAAGGTGCAGTGGAGAGGGTATATAAAAAAAAGTTTTAGCTCGAGATCCTAGTATTGCATTGCTCTAGCCATTGCCAGTATATAGCATAGCTGCAGGCCTAACATACTTATTAGCTCGAGATCCTAGTATTGCATTGCTCTAGCCATTGACCTGCCACTATATAGCATAGCTGCAGGCCTAACATACTTATCTGTAAACTATTGAGTAACTAAGGTCCTTGCATATTCCTTAACTGGTATTTGTCGTGACGATCATTTCCAGTTGAGAAAACTTGTCCAATAGCTCGAGGGTAGTGGCTAGTCAATCAATCAATCAATCAATCAATCAATCTTTATTTTTATGTTCTATTAGACAATAGATTTTCACATAAAAATATATACTTAAATGTGTTAATGTGAAGAGAAAACGAGAGAAATAAACACATGAGAGAGGCATCGCTGGTTCAATAGGGTCATCCTGTTCATCGGTTATGAGTCAGTAGGTGTCTATGCAGATCAGTCTTGAAGGAAGTCAGTTTTGGCGAATCCTTGATGTACTTGGGGAGCTTGTTCCATGCTGTAGGACCTCTGACTCCGAATCGCATCTGTCCTCCAAATGTTGTATATAGTCCGAGGGATATTTACACCATGAAGACGGGTTTTGTGTGTGTGAGGTGGAGGTTCTATCCGAACGACATTTTTGGGGAATGAACTCTCTTTAATCGCTTTGAACATGGTGATTAGCGTTAGATACTCAAGGTATCTTCCAATTTTGAGCCGTTTAAGTTGATAAAAGTAAGGAGTATATAGCACTATCGAATTTCTGGCCATTTAGAACTATTTTGACTGCAAAATTTAGACATGTTTGTAGCTTCATCTTTAATGTTGTGCCAATACCTGCCCATACCGGAGTACAATAGTTCATGTGGGAGTAAATGAGGGCATTTATCAGTATCGAGGAAGTGCTTAGTGAGTGGCTGCACTTATGTATATATCGGAGAGTTTTAGAAAAAAATTTAACGAGTTCTTCAGTGTGTTTGGAGTATTTTAGTTCCTCATCAAGGTGAACACCTAGGAGTTTAACATTACTAGTGATGTTGCCATTAATGTTGATTTGTTTCTCTGTCGGGTGAATTTTCCTCAAGGATTGTGACTTGCCCAGTAGTAAGAATTCTGTTTTGTTCTGGTTCATTTTTAGTCCCATTGTTGCATACCACTGTGAAAGGTGGTCAATTTCATGTACCATCAGAGTCTTGACATTTCCAAAGTCGTTAGAATCCTCGAATTGGATAAGTAGGCGCACATCGTATGCATAGATTCCTACGTGAGCACTGTACCCTTGTTTTTTCACTTCATCAATGATTTTGACTGGCATTTTGTTGGTGTAGATGATAAAGAGGATGGGTCCTAGTATAGAGCCTTGTGGTACTCCAAATTCACAAAGTTCAATAGGTGATAGATGCTCATTTATCTTCGTTTGGTATATAGGTACGATTATGGAGATAATTTTCAAACCAGGGGTCAGTGATTCCATTAGACATCAGCTCTTGCATAAGTTTTGTGTGTGGGATAGAGTCAAAGGCCTTGCTGAGATCAATCATTCCCAGCAGTGGGAGTCCTCCTTGGTCAATATGTTCTTTAGTTTGAAGGACTGATTGTAACGTCGAGCGACCATGGCGGAATCCAAATTGATTTTCTGTGAGAAGGGAGTTGGATTCTAAATATTCTGAGAGTTGATTACAGATGACCTTCTCCAGAGTTGATAGAAGAGCAATGGGCCTATAATTTACTGGATCATCCTTATCACCTGATTTATGTACGGGAATAATAATTGCCTGCTTCCAAATTTGGGGGATCTTTTTGGTGGCAATAGTAAGGTTTATGAGTTGACACAGAGGTATTTGAATCACATCGATTGCATCTTTTAAGAGTCCAATTTCAATGTCTGCACCAGTGGATTTTGAGTTCCTCATCTTCATAGTGATTTTCCTAATGTCTAGGGTTGTGGCTGGGTTAATTCTGAATGACTTTCCAGGTGTTGGAAGTTGTTCAACATTTATGGGACATCTCAGTTTGGCTGTGACCTCATTATATGTCTTTTGCCCAACATTGGTGAAGTGTGTGTTCATCTCGAGTACCATACTTAGCTCATCATCAAAGAAGTGTCTGTCTTTCACTTTTCTCGGCATGATTTTGTTTAGAGTATTCCAGTGATTCCTTGGAGTCATGTTCCTTTCAATGCTGCGTGTGTTATAGGCTCTCTTTTTGTCACGAATCATTTTGTTTACTTGGTGTTTTTGCACTTTCCACAGCTCCCAGTTCGCTGTGTCTTTTAAACAATTGAAACGTTTTCTTGTTCTGTCTTTTTCTTCGATTTTTTTACGACACTCTTCATCAAACCAAGGTGACATACAATATTTCCGTTTTCGTGTGATAACTGGAGCGTGAACATCTACTGCAGAGTTGAATAGTTCGTAGAAAGTTTGCGTTGCAGTGTCAACATCATCCGTGTCAAGGATTCTGTACCATGGAAGCTGGCTCAGTGTAGCATTGAACTGGTCTTTGTCGTAGTGTTTGAAAGAACGGAAGGTTAGTATTCATTTGGTTCTTTTAGCTTCTTGTAATGATTCACCTCAAGGTATATAAGGTTGTGGTCTGCAATGTTCTTAGGAAGAGTACCTGTAGCTACAATGTGCTCATCATTTGTGATGATAAGATCTATTAAGGATGCTGACCTATCAGTGATTCGCGTTGGTTCAGTAATTAGTTGGAATAGATTAAGACTATTGATCATGTCTACGATCTTCTTCTGTTCCCAACTCTCAGATAACATGTCACAGTTGAAGTCACCAAGGACATACATGTGTATGTTTTTTGTTAATAAGTTGGCGATGTTCTGGTGAAGAATCTCAAACACATCAGTTGCAGCTCCAGGATGCCTATATACCACTCCAACGATGAAGGATCTGTTTTTAGACAGTTTGGCTTCAATTGACATCATTTCAAGATCATTGTGTGGTTGGTGTGATAAAAATGATAGGATCATGATGTTCTTTTTTGTATAAATGCAGATGGACCCCCCACGCTTGATTCGATCACATCTGTTAACATTGTAGCCTGTGATGTGTATAGCAGCATCAGGGATTGAGTCATCAAGCCATGTTTCTGATACACAGAGAAAGTCAGGTTTAAATTTTTCCATATGGTGCTTCAGTTCATCAATCTTTGGGAGTATAGATCTGGCGTTTATATGCTGAATTAGTAATCCACTCACTAATTTATTTCCCCGAGAGGTGGGGGGTGTTAGAATTTGGTTATTTTCGGGTTCTCTGGTTATTAGTTTTGATGTGGAGGGAGGGGAGTTGAAGGGTCTGGCAGTATTTGGATTTTGTATATGTGGGGGGAAACTATGGGTGCTGCAAGTGAGAAGTATTTTGTGTGGTGGCTCTCTTTGTGTTTTGTTGCTAAATCTTACTGGATTGCTTTCACCTTTACAATTCTCAAGTTCCAGGGGGGTCCCCTCACTCTGAATAACCAAAGGCCCCCCTCGCTCTCGTTTTTTTGTTTTTCTTTACATTCTTCTACTTTCTCCCTTATTTTTTCCACTTCATCTTTAGATAAGTCGTCTCTTACACTAATCTTCTTGAAAATTTATTCAGCATCTTTTAACTTCTTCAGGTGAATCATGATTTTCTTTTTGTCACTAGTCAGAATTAAACTTCGCCATCTGTTTCAGGTCATCTATTAACTCTTATAGAAACATGGACATTCGGCGTGTATAAGCTTTACCTGAGGCTTCTTGATCGTGGATGATGCCAAGCGCTAGCGATGAAGGTAAGAAATAGACGACGATTTTGAACTGTATGGCTAGCTAACTTATTTTGCTAGATACAGTTAGGCATAGTAGTGAGATTATTCATAAACTGACTCAGATACTCGGCTAGAAATAGCCACGCTTTGAGTTGATACTTAAAAATTGTAGGTAGCTAATGGCAAAAACATGTCCCATAGATTCCTCATTGCACTATCAGCATTCATGGCAAGTAATTATCCAGGTACAACACGAGTTCTCTTGTGTCCAAGCTCTCATGCATGTGCCTCCCCCCTCCTCTTCTCCCAAGTGTTATATATTATGAAAGATACAAAGATTGGTGTTACAAGGTAACATGATTTTTAACTCGCACACGTAACATATTTCTCCTCTACCAGTGCAGGGTGCAGTCATCATCATTTCCAGTATGATAAAGCCAAACTGAGCATTTATGCCAAATTACACACACACTTCTCTTCTGCCAGTACAGGATGCAGTCAGCATCGTTTTCACTGATAAAACTAAATTGAGCATAAATTACTGTGTGTGCACAGAGGCTTGCTCCTGCTTGTTATTTGGGGAAGGATCCCTGTGATGTTATGTTTGTTCTCTTCACTAACGACGACCACTCCCGATTAGTTATTATTATTATTATTTATTATTATTATTATATTATTTTATTTTATTATTATAATGACTTTACAACCATGCGTCATGACAAAAATGAGTTGTGTACAGTAGACATGAGTGCATGGTAATAATTATGGTTGATGAACACCCACCAACTGGCAGTGGGGTCATATTATTTAACTGAAAATCCACTACATTTAGTACATGGACAAACAATGAAATGTACATGTGCAGTAATAGAAAGATATGCCATGTGCAGTGGGCAATACCTGTTTTCTGTCATTCCCCATGATCGCTGTGCTCGTCAACACAGTTCAAGTACACAGCATCAGTACTTTATGCGCGGTGTAGGCAAATGTTTGCTATAGCACTGTTGTGAAGCTGTTCAGATATTTCAGGATTATATAATACAGTGCAACCTAATCCTAAATAGGCCTGTACCTAGGGACGTTTGTGGATTTGTTAGGATTGTATAATTTGTACATGTACTACAATAAAACAAAACAGAAATATTCAGCTAGCTTCTTCCGAGTAATGGTGGTCAGTCCTTCTTCGCTTACAGTTAGATTGGGTTTTAAACTGTCTACACTGACTGTATTGTAAATTGAAGCCCATAGAAATATATATGGTGTGTGTACACACAACTAAATTTGTATATACACTCAAACATGTTTGGGTTGCTCACTGCAATGTAAACCTAGACCAGGCAAGCCTGTATATTAATTAGCCCAGTTCTGTGTTAGGTTGCACTGTACTGCATTATGTTACAAATTTTTCTTTGGGATTTCCCTCAAATCCGATAAAATAAACTGTTGGTGTAAAAAAGCAACCTAGCATTATTATATACATCACCTTGAGGAATACACAGGTCTAGCTGCTTCCCGAGTCTTTACCCTGCCATTAACCCCATCCTCAGTGCTGTTCTGTACAGCATTGATGTCATGATGATGATGATAACATGCTGAACACACGACAGTGCATTAGTTCAACATTCCTGTGCATGTGTATGTGTATAATATATAATATAAGCTAAAGAGGAGTCAGTGATGATGGAAAAAGTCCTAGACATTAGTCGGGAGGACAACTGGTCAAGGCAATGTCTAACATTGCAGTCGAAGTTCATCACAAATGTGAAAGAGTAATTCAAAGAAGTGAATGTTAATCATACAGATGAGAGATTGGTAAAGGCAACAGGATTATCTACAAGGTAGGATAACAAGGTCAATCTCTCAGAGAATACATATAGACCCAGACTCATTTGACAGAGGGTCTCTCTCATCTGCGTGCAAAGACTACAACTTCATTTCTCCAATTATCATTATAGCTATTTGCATGTGGTTATTGTGAATAAATGTGGAATGCTCGACACAACAGCAAAATATCTCACTCTAATTTTACTTGTGTGTTTTCAGTTAGTACACTCTTGTCCACTCACTCCTGCCACTTTTTCATCCAGAAGATAGGACTAAGCCTCTGTACTTGTATTAGATCTCCTTTGTTTGTGTGATGTGCTTTTATTGGGTTATAAGCTCGTCTATATCGCACGTAATTCCTTGTGGTCAATGGCATGTGTATACTGGCAATATAGCTAACTTTTGAAAAGCATCTATACCGCTGAAGGAAAGGAAAGAACCCGCCGGCACACGAGCAGCATGATGGTCATGCATCTTTTTTAAATAAAAGTGGATATTTAGAAAGTTGTAGTGTGAACGCTAACAGATCTCAGTGTGTGGGAAGGTGTGATACAGAGAGGGAAAAAATTATTTAGCATAATTCCCATGGCTTTAAATCCTAGCCTGGGCACAAGCCTAGTTACAATGCAGCAACTATATACTGCAGATGAGATATGTAGCTACAGCTTTCTCACAGCACTTGAGCACTCCATTGTGTCGTGCTTTAATGTCCATTTGAATTTCATGCTTCTAGATCTCATAACAATCTTCAAGGTTTAGTTAATAGTGATATTCCTTCTCTTATATATACAATCATTGACATATCAAATTTAGAAGCTTTACCAAGCTTCTTGATGGTGTTGGATGACACCAAACATAGCAATGAAGGTCAACTTCTGATTTTGATCATGGATCATTTTCTATGTGTAGCTAGCTAGCTTCTAGATAGGGCTAAGGTTGATAATAATGCTATCTCAGAGACTTTGCTAGAAATAGCCAAGTTTTGTCTTCTGATTTGAGTTGGTGCTGCTTCCAATTCCAAATTTATGTTGTCTGTGGGTTTGGTGAATTATTAATCTGGAAAAGTATGGTGGGGTGGTAATAAAATAGTTCCCCGTTGCATAAGCATTCATGGCAAGTTGTCTAGTAACAACATGAGGTCTCTCACTCATGTCCAAGCCCACATGGCACGTGCCTCTCCTTTCTTCTCTCAATTAAGTATTAGGACTATAAAAGATACAAAGACTGCTAATAATACAATGTAACAGCTAGAGGATCTAAACATCGAGAGAGTAAATTTCACTCTTTTTTAAATGGTAGCCAGTTAATGCTTTACAGTACTGACAGGGAAATAAGATAACAGGAAATGGGAGTAAAGCGAGTATATACCAGTATACTGATGGTCATAATTCTCTGGTAACCAGGAGCAGTGATTGGAAATTAACAATGGGTGGAACAGATGAATATTTAATGCCTGGACAGAGGAGATGAAATGTGCATGGGACTATATAGAATCAAAGTTTGTTATGTGGGGGAAAAATCTTTTTAATTGTATATAGAGGTCTCTCAAAGTCAATGTAGGGTATCGAGTTCCACAACCATGAAATGTTGTTTGAATTTAAAAGGAAGTAAAGGAGCTTAACTCGACAAGAAGATTTAAGACACGAATGATACAGTTATAGATATTACAATAGTCCATTGGGTGTTTATGAAAAACAAAATGTTGTGTATATAGAGCTTGAGTGGCATCATGGGTGGTAGCTAATCAGCCATGATGAGATGATCATTGAGCATAGACTTCACCCTTCTCTGCACCCACACTGAGGTCCTTTACATGTGGACATCAGATGAGACAGAGTGGGTTAAGCATGATTTAACAAGAGAGAAGAAGACTAAACATTAATAGAGTCATAAAGACCAAAAATGCATCAGAGAGGACCAATGAATTGAAATGAGGATAGATATAATATGTAGACTCCAAATTAGACTCCTAGTCAGATAACACCGAGTTTGTTGTGGCTGCTCTTCACATCAATGCATTTGTCCTCGATGAATTTAAAGAAGCCAATCATCGGACCAGTTGGATAGCACAGACAAGTCTTGTTGTAAAAGGACTGAATTGGACCAAGAACTAATAACATTTAGTGTCATCAGCATAAAGGAGAATAGAAGAGGAATCGATTAGAAGAGTGTATACAGGTTAGGAATTTCAATAACAATTTTCAGATGAATTGAGTTCCACAAAGGTATTACAGTAAGAATGTTGGTTTTTGCATAAGGCCTGCAGAGGACAACAGGGTTGAGGTTGCTGTGAGGAAGTAGGCAATGGATGAGGCTAAATTGCGAGTTTTAGATGAGCGATTCTCCTTCCAGAATCCTCGTGCATGCAACTTCTGCTTGTAGTCAGTTTGATAAGTTGCGAAGGATGAAATGGGAGGAACTAATGGCAGGGTCAATGACAGAGGGTAATTTCCATCTGAAAGTTGGGGCGCTCAAAAGCAGCAGTAATGTAGGAGGTTGGGGTATATACTCCCCCAGTAATTTTTGAAAAATAGGGTCGCAATTCTACTGACTTTTAAACTGAAAATATAGCCAATATCATTATGTCACATGACTATCATGAAGACCTAAATAGTTAGAGAGAGAGAGAGTAAGAGAGATGTAGAGTAGAGAGGCATTCATGCACATCCATTACTGCTATGTGTGGAAGTGGCCGAAGATGGATGAGCACCTCTCTACTCTACCCACAAAGTCATTGGTGACTTGCTTGAGACTTAGTCCCTCTACCAGATGGACTGTGCATGACAAGTTCCCCCCAATGCTCCTTTCACAAGAACCTGCTCACCGGTTGTATACATGGTGTAATCCATATGATTGCAATGCTCTACAATGCAGCTAGCTACAAGTGTCCATAGTTTCAAGTAGATCTGGCAGTAAAAGTCCTCTACATTGGAAAGGTGCTCAAGTTGAGCATTACTCAATGCCATTATTAAAATCAAGTCCTTATCCTCAAAATACCTTGATGGCATCTTACGGCGATGTGGAAGTGAATGTGCTAATTTCACAGCAGCTTGAGTGACCTTGGTCCAATGGAGGCTTGCTCATCATATACCTTGAAGAACAGTTACAAAAAGTTTGAGGATCCACCGCACATAGCTCTTCCCTCTGAAGGTTGCCAAGGTTATCTGAACGTGAATGGCAAGTTGAAGTTTATAAATAAAGTAAAAGTTTGCATTTTAGCATGCATTCCTGCCTTTATGTCAGAGTCGTCTTGTGCCTATATAGTCCCATACCGTCATCAAATTTTCAGAATAGCACTCAGTGATGCAGCTCAGACAGTCCACCTTGTTGGGCAGAGGATTTTCAGAGTTGGTGAGTCAATATTGTTTACATGGAGATCACGTTCCATTTGTCCCAGAATTTCTGCTTGTTTTCTGTGGAATTCTACCTCTCTTTCAGGACTCTACTTTATGATTTTGTAAGCAATATATAGCGTGTCTTTAAGCAGGAGAATATTTTTATTGCATCCCCAACAGCAAGGTTAAGTGAGTGGCAGTAGCTGTGTGTCAGCAGACATTTTTCATTCAGTTTCTTGATTTGTACAGCAACCCTATTTTTGGTTCCTAGTCGTAGTCGAACATCCGTCATAGCACTGCCCACGGGCATCTTGAATTCTGATATTCATATGCAGCAGCACATCTTTTATGCAAGCGACAATTTTATCTGCATTAAATTTTGTCTGAGCGGTCCAATATACTCCTCACATACTGTCATCTCCTTGTCTCCCCAACGTATGCAAATTACAAGTTGTTCAATGTAACTCTTATCAGCCATGATACTGTAGCATCCAGATTCAGCTGTGTCACTTGCATACCATACAGCACTTTATAGCCATGATTTGTAGTATTTCATTCTGAGCACCCGGGCTCATATACTTGTCTTTCTCCTATTGCTAGCCTTTATGAAGGGCAATGTCCTTGGTGGGCTGGCAAGATAGGACATACTTTTAGGAGGCAGTTTCTATTTTCCTCTTTTTGACTCTTGAGCTGCTCCTCATCAATGTGACCTGGTTGAGTTAACATAGTAGCTGCATAGTAGCTGCATGTTTGTGACATAGCAAGCTCTCATGGTTATGCAAATGCTTGGTTTCACACAGAGCATTTTTCCAATATCTGAACCTATCAGACAAGAACGAGCTTTCAGATCTTCTATCAAGATGAAGCAGTCCCTTCAAATTAGCTGTGGCACAAGTGTGGCAAATGACAGATTCTGTAATTGGAACTTAATGCAGCCATGAAAATTGCAAGTTCCAGGCTGGTTGGAAAGCTCATTGATGATTCCATTTTGGTTTTAGGGTGGACCTTGAGGAAGGGTATTCAGAGTTGAGGATATTTTTCTGGCTTCAGGTTTCTGTGCCTTGAGAAACACAAAGTGTCTGCTTTTTATTTTGGTTACTGTAGAGTTAGTGATTGCTATATAACTCCTAAGGGCTACCTAACAGATACTCGAAGAAACAGATCAACATGGTCTCTCACAACTGAGCATGTCCAGCCAACAAAGAACATCATGATCATATTATTATGATAACAGATATTGTTGTGGTATATTAAAAATACTAGTCATAGAAAGTCACTACAGCTATATACATACTCATAATATTTAAGCTTGAGTGAAAGTCAAATTTTGCAACAGAGTGTGACAATACATGATTGTTTAATCACACTATTTCAGGGGCCAATATATCACAAAAAAATTTGGGGTTCAATGTTGACATCATGTGATGAATCATGGCATGCATGTTCAGATTCTTCAGATTCTTCTTGGCTATCTTCAACCTGTGCATTAGCTTGGCGATCAGAGTCATCCTATTCTTGGTCTTGATCTGCATCATCAGCCTTCTTCTCAGACTCTCTTTGCCTCTTGTGTGTCTTCGTATATATTCACATGTGGTCTAGAATATTTTCCACTTTACAGTAATGAGAGTATTGTACTAGCTGGCAATTAATGAATGAGTTAAAAACAAACATTGCTATGCTATTTTTCTCTCCAACATCACTTCTGATGGTACCTGTCAGGGATGTGTGAAAATCACTTGTAAAAAGAGAAGTTGTTTGCCAAAAGTTAGGGGGTCCGTTGGGGGGTCCATGTGAGGGCCCATGTGAGTGCAAAGCTTGCTTTGCACAGATGAACAGTTGTGTTGAGAGGGAAAGGTTGATTGGTGCATTGGCTGCAGATGTGGGACAAACAAGTTAGAAAAAAGTATTTCTTTAGAAAGGAAGGTAACCAGAAATTTCAATTTTAATACGATGCACACGTGCGCACACAAATACATTTGCGCACGCATACACACTTGCACATACACTTGCACACACACACTTATTTAATGGGCTAATTGAAGGAAACAGGAATGTACCTATCTTCTTTATCTTGACATAATCTGATGTGATGGCCTAGTCAAAGCTCAACAGAACAATTAAATTATTATCGATGTACTGGAAGAACCCTTTTGATATTTATGCATATTTATGTACAGTATATTACCTTCATGCTATAAGTGGACAAATTTAGACAAATTTTTCCAACTATGTAGCTACATACCTGTGACCTTAGTTATTGGCGCAGCCAACCCTGTCGTGACATCATAGTATTATGAAGGCGTGACCTACATAACAGTGCATGCAGTAGAGTAGATCAAATCTGCAGGTGTCTTTCTGGGTCAAAGCTGAAATGAGCGGCACTATCAGCGCAACTGTAAGTCTTAAAGTAATGATTCAGTAGCGATTGTAAGAGTAATGGCCCAGAAAAATTTCAAGGCTATAGGTAACGTCCAGAAGACACGACGGAGAAATATACGCGCGTAAATGAGTCTTTATGACCACTTCTTCAGCGACCTGATCTGTTTCTTGACCACCGAGTGAGCCTCTGAGAGTGTAATATGCACTCGTATACCCTGGAAGTTGCCATTATTCAGGGCTGGATAAAATAAATAAATAAATAAATATAACCCAGTCCACTGGCTGGCTCTGAGAAGCGCGAAGTAAAATTTCGCACACAATACTTTCATCAAGGTGTCGGCTTTTGTAGCTGCAATCTATGGTGTCTACAAGGATCATTTAACATTATAGAGGTTGTAGATGGCATGTAATTCCTCTGGTTATGAAGCAGGGTAAGTCTTTTCGATCGTTGCTTTAGCTGCGTAATTCCGTGATGAGGTATCATAACTGCAATTATATATTTATTTATTTCGGGTGGAAAACAACCTTGTTCTAGTGAATGTATATATTTGCTACTTATCATTATTAGTATTATTTACCTTGTACTATCATAAACAATAGCTGCAAAGTTATACTTGAGGGCCCCAATAACTATTAAGAGTGCGTGAAACTGGGCCAGCATAATTTTATTTACCAAGAGGCAATTCAGAAGGCCAGATCTGTTCTGTACATGCCAATTTGTTCTTTTTATAGACATTTTTATAGGCAATTAGCAATACTCTATTTCAAGATTTTAGATGCATGTTCTAGTACTCCACAATGCTACGCCTGATGGCCACATGCAGCCAGTGTAGAATAGTTTGTGTTGGTATAAACTCAAGCCTGAGTCAGTATCTTGTGTTCAGTAATAGTATCATGTTGAGAAGGCTTCTTTGACGATGAACAAAGAAGAAGGTGCCAAGAATTCTTGCTGGTAAATGTTGACGATTGAGCCCGAATTTCACTCTAACTGGGTGACTAAGGAAGTGCGTGTGTGTGTGTGTGTGTGTGTGCATGTGGTGTGTGTGTGTGTTGTGCATGACTGCGAAAAGATGGTCCTTCATGAGACTGCAAATAGAGAATGCAGGAATCATCAATGCAGTGTGTGTGTGTGGGGGGGGGGGGGGGGGTTGAGTTCTATCGAAGGAGCCATGCAGCTGTTGAAGTTCCCTTCTCCCTCTTTGAGCCTTTCTTCTGCACATTCTGTAGCCACCACCACCCTCACCTTCAACTTCTGAGGCCCCACCTTCCTATAATAGTCTCAACCCTCGTCCTCCGGTCAATCCTTGTCCTCCTCCCCACTCTCACTTCCCAATCATATCCGTACATCACCAGTCACTGGCCTCTGCT
Organism: Cladorhizidae sp. MBARI D1340-BT2; assembly: GCA_028752905.1. NCBI lineage: Eukaryota > Metazoa > Porifera > Demospongiae > Poecilosclerida > Cladorhizidae > Cladorhizidae sp. MBARI D1340-BT2. Next base: position 6,307,235 of record JAQNBH010000017.1, read on the forward strand.
AGTGCATCTCTGAGGGGGGCAGAGGAAATTCAGACAATCACTCCTCCTCCACCGTACTACCCGAGGAGAACGTCATTTGGATTCTTCAGAGCAAGGCACAGTCTCCAGCAACAAGGTATGAATAATGGCTCTGGGTAGAGAACTGTACAAGTATTATGCAGAGAAACTGAGATATGCACGATTTTAAATGGGCAGGGTTTTTTCTTACGGTTGCTGCAGATGGTGAGTCTGTTCCAACATCGCTCTCCTTAATTGGGAAGATGAAAGAAGCTCATCAGCACTCGACCAACAGCTTGGCTTTCTTGAGGGAACTGGGAAACATCGTGCTGAGTACTTGTAAGTCAGTGAATGAGGAGTGGATCCGGACATACATCGTGCGTCATTCTGATTGTGTGCATGCGTGTGTGTGTGTGTTGCTTCCATTCTTGCAGTTGGATGCATGATTTTAATTGTCTTCTTCATGTTCGTGCCTCTGACGCTGCTCGTGTTTGGTGAGTTACAGTTGTTTGAAGGGGAGGGAGAAGAGCGAGGAGAGGGTGGGAGGGGGGAGGAGGGGGGGGAGGACTGACACACAGATGACACAAATTACAAAGCCACTAATGCAAAGTTCCTCGTCTTAACCACATACTTGGTATCGCAGAGTGTGACTTGAAAATAAAGTCGGCACGAGTTTGTAGGTGGTCATGTTAGAAGAGAATGCCACTAGTGGCTGATCAAGCATAATAGTGCCATCTGCTGCACATCTGATGCTGGAATTGTGTCAGCATCATTCAATGTCCACCAGCCCATAATACGCCAGACTCTTTTGAGTTCATCACTAGCACCTTCCAATGCCAAGTTGACCACACATTTCTGTGCACTTCCAAAGAAAGAGGGGGCGGTCTATTCGTATGGTAGTTATGGTTTTCTTGCTAAATTGCAAGTAACTTCTGTGTCAGTCATGAACTGGTTGAGGCAAGCCTTTCATTGAATGGGGTGGTTAAAGTGCGGCCTCAAAAGTTAAAAAAATCTGTATAGGAGATGTTTGTAGCTACACAGTGTTTAGCAATGTGTATTTCACATGCTTAGCTTTGATGATGGTGAAAGCCATTTCAAGGGAAGATTAGATATCAAGAGAGACCGATTGTGTTATACTTTGGAGCTCATTTGATTTTTAGTGCTTGGCCATAGATACATGATTGGAACGTCAGCACAGAGCTTTGGAATGCTGTCACGTAGTTCTGGAGCCATTAGGTGCCCTCTGCTCTCTACTGCTGGGAGACTGTCAAAGTTCTAGAGCCATTAAGGTGTCCTCTGCCGCGGGAGACTGGCAAATTCTAGAGCCGTTAAGGTGTCCTCTGCCGCTGGGAGACTGGCAAAGTTCTAGAGCCATCAAGGTGTCCTCTGCCACTAAAGTTCTAGAGCCATCAAGGTGTCCTCTGCCACTGGGAGACTGGCAAAGTGAACTTCAGCATCAAATGCATGGCCCACCCCTGTCCACCCCTGGCAGCTCCCTTAAACCAAGAGCTTTGCAGCATCAATCGTGTTGGAAGTTCACAGCACATCTTGTGGTAGAGGAGTCCTTACACTTATAACGAGCTGCCTGAGGAGGAGCTTCTGTAGATGTTTCTTATGGAGTGGCATAAAAAAAATTCTTCTTTTTTTCCTTTTTTCCCCCTTTTCTTTCCTTGATCACACTTTGGCCTTATTTCATTGTGACTTAGCTTTGCACTTGGGAAAACTCTTTCTTTGCAAGTTTGCCACTCCCCAGCCTCACCTGGGATTATAGACACCACTTGAAATCAAAGTCCGAAGCAAAGTTGCAAATCAAAGGGAAAAAAGTGCTGGTCAAGTTAAGTGCTGATCAAGTTAAGTGCTGATCAAGTTGTGTGTTGTTGTTGTTTTTTAACACTAATGCTGCTCCATTGTGTCTACATGTAACCATGGCAACTGATGTTTGGCCTGGCCCGGCCTGTCTAAGAAGCAGAGAGGTACCCAGACTTCATCCACAGCCCACACCAACTACACACACGCGAAGCAAAGCCAGAGTAATTAAGTTGTCCGTCATGTATGTGTGTATGTACATATGCTATGCACAGCCAAACCACTGGGCTTACCTGCCTGGAAATTTCCATGGCGACAGCTCTACCCAGAAGATTGTTATAAGCTAGGTGACATTGACCTCCAAGCTCAGCAGGAGCCCCCACCATCACCAAAAGTGCCAATTGTGATCATCAGCCTTAATCGATGCGGATATCCCCACACAAAGAATACATTAGCAACCGATACCCCACAAAGAAGGAAATGATGCTAGCTACCAGAGGTCAAGTTGCTAGAGGACTCGATTTGATGAGCATTGCAGGTTGCTGAAATGGTGAGGTCTTTTCAGCAGGAAGCATCAATTGTTGAAGGCTTCGACAAGAGTTTAAAAAAAGCGAGCCAAATTAAAGGAAACAAGAGAAGGACTCACTTTGTTGGTTGCAGTGCTGGAGTTTAGTCGACCAAGGCCTTAGCTAGCGTGCCGCCAAGAGAAACAACAGCAACATTAAACAAACAACAAACTCTCCAAGTGTTATTTCGTGGCTGTTGCTAGGAAAGCTTTAGGCTGGCGATTCTGTGAGGAAATGCATGTTCTTCTTGTAACCATCGGACAAGTAAATTACTGCGTCGTTCTTTAGTGCTTTACTATAAGGTTTCGAGAGGATATGTGTTTGATGGTTTATGCAGTAATATATATATATTTTTTAATGATTTTTTTTATGATCTATGCTAACCCAGAATAAAGTGAAAAACAGCATTAACTGATCTCCTAGGATCTCGGCATTTATTTAAGATCTCAGGCAATGTCGGATACCTCGCTAAACGCTGAGTGAATAAAAATTGAAGTTGATTATTGAGAAGGTGATTTTAATGTTATGTCAACTGAGAGGTCATTGAGAGTACATATGTGTTTGTCCGCTCTAAAGAAGCGTGAATTTTCACTTTTTATACCTCTATTAGGCCTCATTAGGTGCCCCTATTAGGGCCTCATTAGGGCCTCATTAGGCCTCTATCTCACTGCAAAGGAAACCTAGTAGTCCGTAAGGAATTGAGCAGCTGCTATATATCCTGAGTCATTTATCCCACTCAACCCGGCAGGCTGGGGCTGTGCTCCAATTACCAGCAATTAGTTGGTACTCATGCTGACTCTGCAATAACCTGTCCGCCGACCTCACTTCTTAACTGGGACAGTAACTAGGGTCATAAGGTCGCGAGACTTTGCTGCCTCTGTTGTGGTGGTCAAGTCTTATCACAAAAGGCTTTCTTTTTTTGCTTCGCGTGGATCACAGAGGTCATGCCTCCCTCCGTGCCAGGTGCTCAGCTAGGAAGGCATCTAGCACTTATTACAAACTCTGTCCATTGCATTCCACAAGCTAGAATAAGGAAGGAGCAGTGCACATGATGGCTGGGACGTGGGGAGGATGGAGCACATGATGGCTGGAACGTGGGGGGGGTGAGGCACGTGATGGCTGGGATGTGGGGGGGATGAGGCACATGAGGGACGTGGGGGGGATGAGGCACATGAGGGGCGTGGGGGGGGATGGGGCACATGATGGCTTGGACGTGGGGGGGGATGGAGCACATGATGGCTGGGACGTGGGGGGGGATGGAGCACATGATTGCTGGGACGTGGGGGGGGTGGAGCACATGATGGCTGGGACGTGGGGAGGGATGAGGCACATGATGGCTGGGACGTGGGGGGGATGGAGCACATGATGGCTGGGATGTGGGGAGGATGGAGCACATGAGGGACGTGGGGGGGGGGATGGAGCACATGATGGCTGGGACGTGGGGGGGATGGAGCACATGATGGCTGGGACGTGGGGGGGATGGAGCACATGATGGCTGGGATGTGGGGAGGGATGAGGCACATGATGGCTGGGACGTGGGGAGGGATGAGGCACATGATGGCTGGGACGTGGGGTGGATGAGGCACATGATGGCTGGGACGTGGGGTGGGGGGGTGGGGCACATGATGGCTGAGACGTGGGGGGGATGAGGCACATGAGGGACGTGGGGGGGGGGGATGGAGCACATGATGGCTGGGACGTGGGGAGGATGGAGCACATGATGGCTGGGACGTGGGGGGGATGGCCGGCGTGGATGAGGCTAATTGGCAGGCAGTCCATGTGAAGCGGGTTGGGAGGTTATCATGTGGTTGGCTGGCAACAGTTCCACACTCTCACACGGGCCTCGTGGAGTGCTGCAGGCATCATGGAGTGCTGCAGGCATCATGGTGTGTGTCTTTGTAGGACTGAGCTAGCTGCAGAGTTATCAGCCTTCGGTTTTGTTCCCTGTCCGAGACCAACCACGACGAGCACACTTGATGGCTCTCACTCTGTGTGTGTGTGTGTGTGTGAGTGTGCATGTGTGTATGTGTGTATGTGTGCATGTGTGTGTGTGCGTACGTGCATGAGTGTGTGCCTGTCGACGTGGAGAGGAAAAGACTGGTGAAGATACTCATGACTTTCTTGATAATTAATTTAAGTTGCTTCCTCAAAACGTCGAGTGTGAGTAGATTTAACTTTATTATTAAGAAAGTCATAAGTCATTAATTGTGTGTACTCTTGATTGGGAACCTCCCCTCCAAGTTATAGGAACTTCCCTTCTAATTGTAACCGCAGAAGCAAATACCCGAAGCCACACCCATCAATTAATTAACATATTCAACCGCGTCCTATTATTTAGTACTATTGATATATGGCATCTGATAACACAAACAATACACCACAGCCAAGATAATGGCTGAGGTCCAGTGCAGCAGGTCGATGAGAGGAGCTTTGGTGCAGCTTCCAAGCTTCAGGTACTTGAATTGGCAGAGCTGAACAGCTATCAAGTGCAGGCAGATAGTGTGGGGTGAGTGGTGGATGGAGAGTAGCACTTCCTGAGATGGAGGTGGGTGTGGCATGGGTGGAGTCACTTAGAGTTGAACCTGAAGCTCCATGGATGAAGAGGATGAAGAGGATGAAGAGACTAGATCGAGCAGAATGAACCTATTGTTTCACTAGCCAGAAGTCATGAAGCGCATCATGTCCTTGAAAACCTTCTAAGTTAGTTATGTAGCTAGAGAGATAGACTGTTGACCTATGAACTGAAGATGCACCTATTGTGGACTGAACCGCAAGTCCATGCCAAAACCAGTGCCCCAGCACAATGACTTGGCAAAGAACTCACAAGCTCTGCAGGCTTGCCATCAACATGGTGGACTAATGTGGGCCTTGTCCAGTGTTCACCTGGCTGCAGCTGATCTGCAAAGCTTCTTGGCCACTTTTTTTGACTGTCTCTGTTAAAATGTTCGTGAAGCAAGAGACTCTACCCAATAAACAGACCTGTTCTCCCCAGAACATTAAGCAGATACCCAGTGTACCATTACAGTTCAAAGTTCATTTTTGTCAAATTGATGCCGCAATAAAATTTCATTTATACGTATTGTGGGTGTGATTGGTGCAAAATTCCAGTTCCACAGTATATAGTTCCTATCTCGCAAGTGAAACTTGCCGAAACGTGGAAGTCCAGACGATAGTGTTCCTAGCAGAGCTCACAAAGGCTGGCACTGATTGACAATGGAAGTTAAACTTTCTGAAAACATAATCATAGGCCTAGGAAGGTCGCCATCGGCCAAGCAACGTGGATTGACTTACCTCGCACGACTCGAACAAGGTAGAGCTCAGCGAAGCATGCCAAGTGTGAGTGCCACATCATGGCAGGCTGATTTGGGCTTGGGGTGAAGGTGCAGTGACTAGTGTTCTCCCCAGGCTGTTTTGTATCGTTACAGTTAAAAGTTCATTTTGATTTCAAATTTTTCTATAATGAAGAAATTCAAATCCTAACCAAAATATTGCATCTGCTGTACGGAGTTGTCGAGTCGTTCACTGTTCTTCCCTGTGCCGTCTACTCTTGGGCGTGGCTAAGCAGATTCACTCTGGTAATTCTGGGAGTCCCTCATCTTCTAAGCTAGACCCTACATGGAACAGTGACTTCCCATGGATGCTGGCAGAGGGAGATGGCTGAGGAATGATGTGCGCGTTGTCCTAAAAAAGCTGCCTTAGGAAGAGCAAGTCACAATACTGTAGTCAAGATGGAAGCTGATCTTTGCTCCTCCAAGAGAGATGGTGGGATAGCAATGGCATTCCAGCAGGTTTGTTTCAGCTCAGCGCAAGCTATTTCTTGGTGCTCTTAAGTGCAGGTACTTCCTTAATAAGAGAGAGATAGCACACACCACCAACTTTGCACTGCTTCTTGAGCTTGGCAAGTCTCGTGGAGCTTCTTGCTGGTCAGACTTGCAACTTAGTGGTAATGCACACTACACATCAGAGCCTTGCATGCAGGAGCTAGTTCAGTGTCTTGATGAAGCTGTATCTGTTCCTATAATCTCACACCTACAGGAGTCTTATTTTCTGCTCTGTGCTTATATTGAAGCTGCTGAGGTGTCTGCTACAAAGGAGCTTGTAGTCTAATGGTCGTTATGTGTGGGAGGAGGGATAGAGCTAGTTTTCTTTGTATGTTCCAGTTGCGTGATGGGAGAGCCATCACAATATCTGACATAATGAAGCTTTGCGGTGACCCACAGCTGGATATGTCGCACCATTTTTGTGGTCTAGGAATTGATGGAGCATCAGTGATGTTGGGAACGAGAGGTGGAGCGTCTAGACCCCTAAAGGATAAAATTCCTTTCCAAGTTTCCAAGCACTGCATTGCTCATGGGCTTGCATTAGCTAGTGGCTGGGCAGCAAATGAAATTCCCTGCCTTATAAAGTTCAAAGATATTCTTGAACAGCTTTACTGCTTCTATAAGTACTCGCCAGTTCAAACTGTTGGGCTTAAGGAGATTCAGGATGTACTTAATGATCCTCGACTTAATCTTACTCAGGCTAAAGATGTCCATATGATAGAGCTGTTACTCACCTCAGCAAATGCTTTCAGTCTGTGAGAGTTAGTCTGGAGAGGGAAGCTCAGGAGAGGAATAATGCTGTAGCTGTGCTGGGCTTGCTTCCTTCGTCAAGATGTACAATTTGTAGCTGCATTGTACATGTTTTCTGATGTGCTTCCACCTCTAGCAGGCTTGTCCCGTGCTATCCAGAAGCAAGACATCGACTTTAGTTCAGTAAGACCATTAGTATATAGTGGGCACAAAGGCTAGAGTAGATGCTCTACTCTTGACTCCTGGTGAATTCTTCCAGAGCCTCCACAACAAGTTATCAGACCTGGAAGAGTGTGGCATGCAGCAGCCTAGTGATAGCTAGTTTTAAATGTGATGTATATTGTAAGTATTTGCAGACCCTTCTTGAGCTTATCACTGCTCGGTTTCCTGACCTCAGCCTTTTTGAGGGTTGTGAATTTTTCAATCCTAGCAGTATTCCACAAGAGCTCTCCCTTCAACCCTTCCACAGTGCAGGCGTGCTGGATAAGCTTGTTACCCACTATGGTTCTCATGGCGTAGTCATCGTAGTGCATCCAGAATCAATGGACATATGGGCCCTGCCCCAAGGATTGCTGGTGGGCTCATGAAGACCAATTAAAATGGGGTGTTGTTGCAACCCTTAAAATTATATGGGTACCCCCCCCCATATCCCTTCAGAAATTCCTACTGTAGACCGTGGCAAGGAAGTAATTTACTAGTGCTAGCTATGCTAACAGTTTCACTCTACACAGCAGGTTTCATTTAGAAAATTGCCCAAGGGGGGAGGGGGGCAACTGGAGGATATCAAGGGGGGGGCATGATGTTTAAAGATGTGACAAAGTTTCTAATGAATTTTAATAAGCAGGGTTTCATTTAGAAAATTGTCCAAGGGGGGGGGGGGGGGCAACTGGAGGAATCTGTATATTAAGGGGGGGGGGGGGGGGGGGGGGGGGCGTTTAAAGATGTCACAAAGTTTCTAATGAATTTTAATATTACAATTTCCAAGGGGGGGGGGGGCGCAAAAAGGTTCCAAGGGGGGACAGCCCCCCCCCCCGCCCCCCTAAATGAAACCCTGCATGACAGCGTATCATCCTATTGGGATACTTCCTGCAGGCATGGGTGTGGTCTAGTCTACAAGGTCCAGGTTCATCATCCATTTTGAACACCGGACTATGAATGCCATCATGGCAATGCGGAGTAACTTGGTGTGACTCGATGCTCATCGTGCATCACCGCGATGTGGACCATTCATCACTGCCACAGGAACAAGAGGAAGAGCCGACAATATCCCAAGACTGTGTGAATGTTGCCGCATGTGGGTGTGGTCACATTTACCTTCCATTATTATTCCATTATTATTTCAAGTACCGAAAAGACGGCAGAAGGCGAGGGATGGTAGACTGTGGGCCCCTACCCCCCCCCCCCCCGCTCAAACCTGCTGTGGCTTCATAGTTTCTGCTCTAACTCAATTGCTGAGTTTCCTCCTCATTAAATTTTTACTGTATATGGAATTCTGATTGGACGGAAATGCAGCTGCCGACGTCTCCGAGTCACAACTTCCTACAGCATACCAGCTGATGATGTCATCTGTTTAGGCTCCTTTTTTGGTCAATTATCCTCGTCGGTCCCAACCAATTGCAATCAGCGAGCCTGTGAAGCTGGCCAAGTAATCTAGTTACTTTAACAATGGACACCGTTTATTTGCTCATTACTCACAGGAGTACCACAGACTGTTATAATGCATGGGCGGGGCCAGACAGTGCCCAATCCAACTTTCTACCATCACTTCTGTCTTCTGCTAAAGCCACTGAGCATGTTCATAGGTCAGGAGCTTGCCTCTGCGCCATAGTCAGGCAGGTGTTGTACTTAGAACAGTTCAAAGGTTAACTGTTGCCAGGGAGTAACAGCACACTCCCTATTTGGTTTGACCCACTTTTTAAAATGGCAGACAGCAACAAAAAAGAAAAAGAAAAAAAATCCATTAGCTCGTGGCTAGAACTCAAGTGGGCAGCTGCTTAGCTGCCTAAAAGGTGATTTTGGCTGCCACAGTGAGCTCCAAAAGGACTTCTGAATCCTTTGCTGAGGCAATCAGGTATCTTGCAATAACTCCCCAAAAAACAAAGGGGCAACAATACATGCGTGTGTGTACCTTCAATGGTCTGGAACAACACCTGCTCTGTCAGGTAAGTTCTGGAGTTCTTCTCTGCAACTCTTGCCAAGTCCTTGAAAGAGGCTATAGCTGATCCCTGGCTGACTCTAATAGCAAAGCAACAGCAAGGTATGGCACGTGCTGTAGCTGATCCCTGGATGACTCTAATAGCAAAGCAACAGCAAGGTATGGCACGTGCTGTAGCTGATCCCTGGCTGACTCTAATAGCAAAGCAACAGCAAGGTATGGCACGTGCTGTAGCTGATCCCTGGCTGACTCTAATAGCAAAGCAACAGCAAGGTATGGCACGTGCTATAGCTGATCCCTGGCTGACTCTAATGGCAAAGCAACAGCAAGGTATGGCACGTGCTGTAGCTGATCCCTGGCTGACTCTAATACATAGCAATAGCAAGGTATGGCACGTGCTACAGCTGATCTGGCTGACTCTAATAGCAAAGCAACAGCAAGGTATGGCACGTGCTGTAGCTGATCCCTGGCTGACTCTAATAGCAAAGTAACAGCAAGGTATGGCACGTGCTGTAGCTGATCCCTGGCTGACTCTAATAGCAAAGTAACAGCAAGGTATGGCACGTGCTGTAGCTGATCCCTGGCTGACTCTAATAGCAAAGTAACAGCAAGGTATGGCACGTGCTGTAGCTGATCCCTGGCTGACTCTAATAGCATAGCAACAGCAAGGTATGGCATGTGCTGTAGCTGATCCCTGGCTGACTCCAATAGCAAAGCTATGGCACGTGCTACAGCTGATCCCTGGCTGACTCCAATAGCAAAGCAACAGCAAGGTATGGTACGTGCTATAGCTGATCCCTGGCTGACTCTAATAGCATAGCAACAGCAAGGTATGGCACGTGCTATAGCTGATCCCTGGCTGACTCCAATAGCAAAGCAACAGCAAGGTATGGCACGTGCTGTAGCTGATCCCTGGCTGACTCTAATTAATAGCAACAGCATGGTATGGCACGTGCTGACTTGTGTTGTGTACTTTAATGGGATTAGTTTGTGCATATATATCTAGTGCTAATTAATTTGCCACATGTCTATAAAATAATGGATTCTAAAATAATGGAGAAACTCCACAACATAAATGTTTCTATTGAAGAAAAAAAAACTCTATTGGATTGACCTGTTTAAAAAAAGAAGGAAATGAGACCCCCCATATAAACCACAGCAATAGATGACCCATTACCATTTAAAATATGATTTTAAATGGTAAAGGGTCATTAACTGTTTGTGGTCTACATAGGTGCAGTCATGTTCCCATTACTTTTTGACCAGTCAATCCAACATAGTTGTGCATTCTGCCGTGCTTCTTTGGGGTATTATTCCTCACCCCCCACCCACGCACTCACCCAGTGGCCCGCCCAATCTCACTGTGGCCGAGCATCATTCTCTATAAGACTTAATGTGGGGGTTATAGAAACCCTTGCCTGTAATAGAGCAAGCTAGCTATAGATACCTGGCTGGATGGTGAGAGGTTTAGATGACTCATCAATATTGAAACAGAACGTCTAAAGTTTAAAAAAAATAATTACTATTATTATTATTAATGTCTTGAATTTGCTACAATAAAGTGGTGGTCTCAGAAAGATGTTGACCAACATTCCTATGTAGATCTACATATGTCATTGACTGGGGACAAGCTTGATTACGTTAAGGGCAAGGCAGGTGGTCTGAGGAAGGGCAAAGGCAGGTGGTCTGAGGAAGGGCAAAGGCAGGTGGTCTGAGGAAGGGCAAAGGCAGGTGGTCTGAGGAAGGGCAAAGGCAGGTGGTGAGGAAGGGCAAAGGTAGGTGGTGAGGAAGGGTAAAGGCAGGTGGTGAGGAAGGGTAAAGGCAGGTGGTGAGGAAGGGTAAAGGCAGGTGGTGAGGAAGGGTAAAGGCAGGTGGTGAGGAAGGGTAAAGGCAGGTGGTGAGGAAGGGTAAAGGCAGGTGGTGAGGAAGGGTAAAGGCAGGTGGTGAGGAAGGGTAAAGGCAGGTGGTGAGGAAGGGCAAAGGCTGGTGGTGAGGAAGGGTAAAGGCAGGTGGTGAGGAAGGGTAAAGGCAGGTGGTGAGGAAGGGTAAAGGCAGGTGGTGAGGAAGGGTAAAGGCAGGTGGTGAGGAAGGGTAAAGGCAGGTGGTGAGGAAGGGTAAAGGCAGGTGGTGAGGAAGGGTAAAGGCAGGTGGTGAGGAAGGGTAAAGGCAGGTGGTGAGGAAGGGTAAAGGCAGGTGGTGAGGAAGGGCAAGGGCTGGTGGTGAGGAAGGGCAAAGGCAGGTGGTGAGGAAGGGTAAAGGCAGATTGGCTGAAACATCAGTTTGCTACTCAATTTTAATTTTTTTAGTTGTCATGTTTTCAGTTGCTGCGTTATAGGCAACAACTCCTAGCAGGTGTGAGGCACTGGACTCAACAATGCAACTTTGGCACTGTTGACCCTGTGGGAACAAAGTTTTTAAATGAGAATTTTTTAAGACAAAACCATATAAAGTATTTGTTTAAAAACTTGTGGTTACCACTTTATAGCTCCATAGATTCTGTAAACTTCATCATATGGAGTTGATATATAGCTCAACAGATAGGTCTCTCTGTGTGCTCTCCTTTGATAAATTTTTCATAGGTACAACTATAAAGTTACTGGAGCTAAAGAGGTGGTACCTCAAAAACCTGAGTGCCTAATTTTTCTGCATAAATATCCAAGTGGAGATTAGCTAGAGGACTGCATGCAACGACTTGCTGCTAAAACTTATAAAGTATGTGGTCAAAGTATGTGGTCAAGCACGTGGTTGGAATAATTTTATTTTCCAACCACATGCTTGACCACATACATACCTAGTCACCGTAGCTCTGGAATGCCATCATGTAGCTCTGGAATGCTATCATGTAGCTCTGGAATGCTATCATGTAGCTCTGGAATGCTATCATGTAGCTCTGGAATGCCATCACGTAGCTCTGGAACGCCGTCACATAGCTCTGGAATGCTATCATGTAGCTCTGGAATGCCATCACGTAGCTCTGGAATGCTATCATGTAGCTCTGGAATGCCATCACGTAGCTCTGGAATGCCATCACGTAGCTCTGGAATGCTATCACGTAGCTCTGGAATGCTATCACGTAGCTCTGGAATGCCATCACGTAGCTCTGGAATGCTATCACGTAGCTCTGGAATGCTATCGTGTAGCTCTGGAATGCCATCACGTAGCTCTGGAATGCTATCATGCAGCTCTGGAATGCTATCACGCAGCTCTGGAATGCTATCATGCAGCTCTGGAATGCTGTCATGTAACTGGAATGTTATCACATACCTCTGGAATGCCATCATGTAGCTTTGGAATGCCGTCATGTAACTCTGGAATGCCATCACATACCTCTGGAATGCCATCATGTAGCTTTGGAATGCCGTCATGTAACTCTGGAATGTTATCACATATCTCTGGAATATCATCACATACCTCTGGAATGCCATCATGTAGCTCTGGAACGCCGTCATGTAACTGGAATGTTATCACATACCTCTGGAATGCCGTCATGTAACTGGAATGTTATCACATACCTCTGGAATGCCATCATGTAGCTTTGGAATGCCGTCATGTAACTCTGGAATGCCATCACATACCTCTGGAATGCCATCATGTAGCTTTGGAATGCCGTCATGTAACTCTGGAATGTTATCACATACCTCTGGAATGCCATCATGTAGCTTTGGAATGCCGTCATGTAACTGGAATGTTATCACATATCTCTGGAATGTCATCACATGTCTCTGGAATGCCATCATGTAGCTCTGGAACGCCGTCATATAACTCTGGAATGTTATCACATACCTCTGGAATGCCATCATGTAGCTTTGGAATGCCGTCATGTAACTGGAATGTTATCACATACCTCCATCATGTAGCTTTGGAATGCCATCATGTAACTCTGGAATGTCATCACATATCTCTGGAATGTCATCACATACCTCTGGAATACCATCATGTAGCTTTGGAATGCCATCATGTAACTCTGGAATGTCATCACATACCTCTGGAATGCCATCACATACCTCTGGAATGCCATCATGTAGCTCTGGAATGGTGTCATGTAGTCATCACATACCTCTGGAATGTCTTCACATACCTTTGGAATGCTTAACCTGTGTGATCATTTCCCACTCATTTTGGGATGAAGGTGTGGGCTCAAAATTTTCTATTGCAGACACATGAATCATAATTCCTTCGACTTCGCTAGTAACATTTTGCACACAGATGCTACAGATGCTATACATGGTAAGGTGAGAATTATGAAGAAAGGACACTAGTTCTTTTGTTGTTGTCAAGTCTCAAGAGGGTGTGAGTTTAGTGTAGCACGTGTCAGTATCTTACCACTGGTGGTTGCTGCGGTGATGATTTACTATACAATTACTGAGCACCGCAAAAGAGTCCCCCAGAAAAGGTCTAGTCGAGTAAGTCCATTAGTTGCCAAGTTTTTAAAGCTTTTCGAGTGTGAGTGGTAAGCCGTAGAGTTCGTATGTGTTAACATGGTTTGCAGTGAAATTTGGTATGGATACCACGAGCAATGTAGCGGACACGCCCTCCCCTCTGCATTACGAGTGGTGTTTATACCCAATTCCGCGCTGCAAACTGCTAACAGATGCTCATGCCGAACGATACTTTAGAATCGGTTTCTATGCCCCCCCAAACCACTTACCCCATTATCAATGTAGTTCACACATCATTATTAGTAACAAATTAGAGCCCAATTACACTCCCTTCAACCGCTATTGGTGGGGGGGGGGAGTGTGATTGGGACTGATTGGTGGTTAATAACGCGTCGATGGCTATAAAGTTCTATGACCTTTTTCTATATAGGAAGTGATTCAGGTGTTGCAGTATTCACATGGGAAAGTGGGGAGGCCACTTATCCAAACACGTTGAGACTGGAGGGTGTGTCTGGGTAGCTAAAATGTTCGGATAGCTAGAGTCACACCATTCATCACGATATCGCAGATCTTGAGCTCGTCCTGGATACTAAAGACGATCCTCTCCATCTCTTGAGTGGGTCTAGCCATGTCCTCCATTATGACACTGGGAAAGAAGAACTGAAGGAAACTGTTAGCACAACTTCCACGTATGACGAATAGTAAACATTCACTGTGTGCATGCGCAGAGAAATTTTCCCTGTGAATGAAAAAACAAGCAGCCGGCATTGTCATGGGCGGGGCTTCTTGTAGCCTTCGGTTTGACTGACTTCCTACGGTTGCCATTCATGGCTTCTTCTAAAACTGTTAGGGTCCTCTACTTGCTGACCTTCTAGAGCTGTTGGAGTCCTCTACTTGCTGACCTTCTAGAGCTGTTGGAGTCCTCTACTTGCTGACCTTCTAGAGCTGTTGGAGTCCTCTACTTGCTGTCCTTCTAGAGCTGTTGGAGTCCTCTACTTGCTGACCTTCTAGAGCTGTTGGAGTCCTCTACTTGCTGACCTTCTAGAGCTGTTGGAGTCCTCTACTTGCTGACCTTCTAGAGCTGTTGGAGTCCTCTACTTGCTGACCTTCTAGAGCTGTTGGAGTCCTCTACTTGCTGACCTTCTAGAGCTGTTGGAGTCCTCTACTTGCTGACCTTCTAGAGCTGTTGGAGTCCTCTGCTTGCTGACCTTCTAGAGCTGTTGGAGTCCTCTACTTGCTGACCTTCTAGAGCTGTTGGAGTCCTCTACTTGCTGACCTTCTAGAGCTGTTGGAGTCCTCTACTTGCTGACCTTCTAGAGCTGTTGGAGTCCTCTACTTGCTGACCTTCTAGAGCTGTTGGAGTCCTCTACTTGCTGACCTTCTAGAGCTGTTGGAGTCCTCTACTTGCTGACCTTCTAGAGCTGTTGGAGTCCTCTACTTGCTGACCTTCTTGAGCTGTTGGAGTCCTTTACTTGCTGACCTTCTAGAGCTGTTGGAGTCCTCTACTTGCTGACCTTCTTGAGCTGTTGGAGTCCTCTACTTGCTGACCTTCTAGAGCTGTTGGAGTCCTCTACTTGCTGACCTTCTAGAGCTGTTGGAGTCCTCTACTTGCTGTTCTTCTAGAGCTGTTGGAGTCCTCTACTTGCTGACCTTCTAGAGCTGTTGGAGTCCTCTACTTGCTGTTCTTCTAGAGCTGTTGGAGTCCTCTACTTGCTGACCTTCTAGAGCTGTTGGAGTCCTCTGCTTGCTGTCCTTCTAGAGCTGTTGGAGTCCTCTACTTGCTGTCCTTCTAGAGCTGTTGGGGTCCTCTACTTGCTGTCCTTCTAGAGCTGTTGGAGTCCTCTACTTGCTGACCTTCTAGAGCTGTTGGAGTCCTCTACTTGCTGACCTTCTAGAGCTGTTGGAGTCCTCTACTTGCTGACCTTCTAGAGCTGTTGGAGTCCTCTACTTGCTGACCTTCTAGAGCTGTTGGGGTCCTCTACTTGCTGACCTTCTAGAGCTGTTGGAGTCCTCTACTTGCTGACCTTCTAGAGCTGTTGGAGTCCTCTACTTGCTGACCTTCTAGAGCTGTTGGAGTCCTCTACTTGCTGACCTTCTAGAGCTGTTGGAGTCCTCTACTTGCTGACCTTCTAGAGCTGTTGGAGTCCTCTACTTGCTGTACTTCTAGAGCTGTTGGAGTCCTCTACTTGCTGACCTTCTAGAGCTGTTGGAGTCCTCTACTTGCTGACCTTCTAGAGCTGTTGGAGTCCTCTACTTGCTGACCTTCTAGAGCTGTTGGAGTCCTCTACTTGCTGACCTTCTAGAGCTGTTGGAGTCCTCTACTTGCTGTACTTCTAGAGCTGTTGGAGTCCTCTACTTGCTGACCTTCTTGAGCTGTTGGAGTCCTTTACTTGCTGACCTTCTAGAGCTGTTGGAGTCCTCTACTTGCTGTCCTTCTAGAGCTGTTGGAGTCCTCTACTTGCTGTACTTCTAGAGCTGTTGGAGTACTCTACTTGCTGACCTTCTAGAGCTGTTGGAGTCCTCTACTTGCTGACCTTCTAGAGCTGTTGGAGTCCTCTACTTGCTGTACTTCTAGAGCTGTTGGAGTACTCTACTTGCTGACCTTCTAGAGCTGTTGGAGTCCTCTACTTGCTGACCTTCTTGAGCTGTTGGAGTCCTTTACTTGCTGACCTTCTAGAGCTGTTGGAGTCCTCTACTTGCTGACCTTCTAGAGCTGTTGGAGTCCTCTACTTGCTGACCTTCTAGAGCTGTTGGAGTCCTCTACTTGCTGACCTTCTAGAGCTGTTGGAGTCCTCTACTTGCTGACCTTCTAGAGCTGTTGGAGTCCTCTACTTGCTGACCTTCTAGAGCTGTTGGGGTCCTCTACTTGCTGACCTTCTAGAGCTGTTGGAGTCCTCTACTTGCTGACCTTCTAGAGCTGTTGGAGTCCTCTACTTGCTGTTCTTCTAGAGCTGTTGGAGTCCTCTACTTGCTGACCTTCTAGAGCTGTTGGAGTCCTCTACTTGCTGTTCTTCTAGAGCTGTTGGAGTCCTCTACTTGCTGACCTTCTAGAGCTGTTGGAGTCCTCTACTTGCTGACCTTCTAGAGCTGTTGGAGTCCTCTACTTGCTGTTCTTCTAGAGCTGTTGGAGTCCTCTACTTGCTGACCTTCTAGAGCTGTTAGGGTCCTCTACTTGCTGACCTTCTAGAGCTGTTGGAGTCCTCTACTTGCTGACCTTCTAGAGCTGTTGGGGTCCTCTACTTGCTGACCTTCTAGAGCTGTTGGAGTCCTCTACTTGCTGACCTTCTAGAGCTGTTGGAGTCCTCTACTTGCTGACCTTCTAGAGCTGTTGGAGTCCTCTACTTGCTGACCTTCTAGAGCTGTTGGGGTCCTCTACTTGCTGACCTTCTAGAGCTGTTGGAGTCCTCTACTTGCTGACCTTCTAGAGCTGTTGGAGTCCTCTACTTGCTGTTCTTCTAGAGCTGTTGGAGTCCTCTACTTGCTGACCTTCTAGAGCTGTTGGAGTCCTCTACTTGCTGTTCTTCTAGAGCTGTTGGAGTCCTCTACTTGCTGACCTTCTAGAGCTGTTGGAGTCCTCTACTTGCTGACCTTCTAGAGCTGTTGGAGTCCTCTACTTGCTGTTCTTCTAGAGCTGTTGGAGTCCTCTACTTGCTGACCTTCTAGAGCTGTTAGGGTCCTCTACTTGCTGACCTTCTAGAGCTGTTGGAGTCCTCTACTTGCTGACCTTCTAGAGCTGTTGGGGTCCTCTACTTGCTGACCTTCTAGAGCTGTTGGAGTCCTCTACTTGCTGACCTTCTAGAGCTGTTGGAGTCCTCTACTTGCTGTTCTTCTAGAGCTGTTGGAGTCCTCTACTTGCTGACCTTCTAGAGCTGTTAGGGTCCTCTACTTGCTGACCTTCTAGAGCTGTTGGAGTCCTCTACTTGCTGACCTTCTAGAGCTGTTGGGGTCCTCTACTTGCTGACCTTCTAGAGCTGTTGGAGTCCTCTACTTGCTGACCTTCTAGAGCTGTTGGAGTCCTCTACTTGCTATCCTTCTAGAGCTGTTGGAGTCCTCTGCTTGCTGACCTTCTAGAGCTGTTAGGGTCCTCTGCCTGCTAGAGGCAGTAGGGAGTAAAGTGAATCTCAGCATTGAACCCACACAGCAGCAACAAAAAACAAACAGTCATGCATGGCCTTGCACATTCAAACACAGAAGCTTTGCATTCATAAATCAAACCACAAATGCTATTTTAAACTTTCGAGAAAATGTCACTTAATTAGAACAATAATTTCACAGGTGCAAGGGGTAGCTAGTTATACAAGAACATGCACACACAGGGATGCCATAAACTGAGTTAGCTCCGTTATGTTGCGTCTATTTTTTATTTCTGGATTAGTTGATTATGTTAAATACGGTCGGAGCGCTCCCTATATTTGGTATGACTCCGCCTAAAACAACCACCCAAAAGCTGACATCTCGGCTAAAACTCGCACTCGAAGCTGCCCAGCTAAATGGTGGCTTTAGCTGCTATTAGCTCCACAGAGACTCGCAGCGTGCTTTGAATCTCTCCCCAAGGTAGTTAACAGGCAGACCAAACAAACTGTCGAGTGTGTGAAAAAGCCCCTTGACATTCATCTTCAGTATCTGTGTTGCCCTTCACTGTGAATATATATATACACTGTCAATGAACTGTCAGTTAACATAATAGCATTAAAATCACCTTCACTGTGAATATATATATACACTGTCAATGAACTGTCAGTTAACATAATAGCATTAAAATCACCTTCTCAATAATCAACTTCAAATTTTATTCACTCGACGTTTCGACTAGATTGAGTGAATAAAATTTGAAGTTGATTATTGAGGTGATTTTAATATATATATATATATATATGTATTCTGCATTCCATTTGAAAGCTTAATATAATTATAATAGAGCTATCTTTTGGCACTGAAAAATTGTCTGGAGGGTTAGAAACAAAAAAGTTAAGCGTTCTATTCCGAGGCTATTGTTGCTGTTGTTGTTGACCTGGACCACACCTTTTTAAGCTGGATGACAAACTAAAAGTCGTTTTCGGGGTGTGTGGTTACGACTTTTGGAGTGCCATAAACTCGGCGCACTTCACTGTATGAACTTGATGTTAACTCAAAAGATGATCTCTCTGGTTGCTCTCTTATGCATAAGGTATAACTATGCTCAAGTTACTGCAGCTCAAGTGGGGGTTCCTCAAAATCTGCAGTGCCTGATTTTGCAACTGTTGTGGCTCCTGCTTGGAAAGTGCTCTAGGTAGACAATGGTGATTACAAGTGTGATTGCTTCCAGCAATAAGGGGAGCAGCACTTTTGCAGTGGCCTCATGAATATCAACTTTCTTCTGTGATGACCCGATCGAAATTTTCAGTGTCCAAGCTTGCCCCCACTCAGCCACTCATTAGCACCTGCCTAATGAAGCACTCGTGGCAAGAGTAGGGCTTCCTCTAGCCATAGTGCAGCTTAATTTCAAAGTTGAAATCTTCCCCCCCCCCAAAAAACAACAACATACTGCCGTGCTGACATCTTCTTGAAACCTGCCGATGTCTCTTTGCAAGTATTTGAAGCCAAAGGATGGACTCCCTGATCCTAAAGGGTCCTCTTTACCATCTCAAGCCAATCTATCGCTGGAACTGGTTTCCCTTCGCACCTGTGGTTCTCCACCAACATCTGCATGGGCTGTCAACGTGGTAGCCACTCCCACAGGAAGGACTCCCATACTCAACAAAACCTCCAGCTCCTCCCATAACTTCTAATTATACACTGGCATCATTACTTAACTGAACTACGTATTGCATAGGAAATTTTTTGGGGGGATAATAAGATCAGTAGAAATTTTTTCTCTTCGAAACTTTTATAAATTAAAATGCATGCATTACAGTAGCAGAAAATCCTGGCACTCAGTGAGGTGCTCCAACTTTAACTGCCTGTAACTTGGGCATACTTATACCGATGCAACAGTTTTTAGTGTCAAAAGAGAGCCCACAGAGAGCCCTATGTTTTGAGCTAATAATCGAGTTCCCAGAGTGAAGTGCACAGAATCTAGTTAACCACACAAAATGCCTTTTTATGGTTTAGCCCCCCCCCCCAGCTTAAGTCCTGGCATGGCCATGTGCACTTGCCCCCCCAGCTTAAGTCCCCATGTGCACTTGCCCCCCAGCTTAAGTCCTGGCATGGCCCATGTGCACTTGCCATTTCAACCTGTTCACTTGTGTGTGTGTGTGAAACCACACACACACACACACACATTTTCGTTGTGTACTATTATTTGAACTACTCCACCCCCCCCCCCCCCCCCCCCCCATTTTTCTTTGCCTTTCCAGGGGTGAAGCTTGTGAACGATTGCCCACTTCAGCGTCACATTCCGATCTTTCTTATTGTCGGAGGTCTATTTATGTTGGTAAAAACCATATTCCTCATCGGGCATAGCATCGTCTTGAGAAACTACACTCCCCGCTCCACCAGTTTCTCCCGCTCTGGACAGAAAATAAACATCTCAGCTTGGAGCGTATTCAACACACTCTTCAACTTCTTGCTACTGGTATGGGTCTTTGCCGGTAGCTACTGGGTCTATAGCAACTACAGGGAAGTGATCAAGACTGGGTATCTCACCTGCGATGCATTTCTCTACAAGTTTACCTTCACCGTCATCACCTCTACTTACGTTCTCCTGATGTCCCTGTGTTGTACCTGCATTTTCGTTGGGACCTGTTTCCGTATAAACAAGAAATCTGCCCATTCGGACGATGAGGGAACTATTGCAAGTGATTGGATAATAGCACGCAGCGACGTAATTGGTGCATGTCGTTCACTGGAGGACGAAAGACAGAGGACCGATGAAGAAGAAGGGGTAGAGAGGGAAGCACAGTACGGAGATGATGGTGGTGTTGGTGACAGTGTGATGCACATGAACCAGCAAGGGGGTAGCATTGGGGAAGTGCCAATCAGTTTGCCTCCAGTAGGCTTGGCATCTAATAGAGAATTCACCAGCAGCACCGGGAGAGTGGATGTCTTCTTCAACATGCAGGCATATTCTCCCACCTTGCCAATGGACTCCGAGGCGGCTGCAACTCTCACGGTCGAGACCACCCACACCACCTCCAATACAACCCGTTGTACAAGACGGCTGGCCACCTTGACGAGGTTGCAGCAAGCTTATTCCAATTCCAGCAACTTGAATCTGGTCCCCTTCAGGGGGGTCTGGAACTTGGGCGGTAGCAACAATGACGTGTTCCAAAACACAACGGCATCCTACGTCAACCTTATGCCAGCTAGTGCCCATCACGCTCGGTCGAACCCCATCCTCAACAACCCCATCCAGCAGACCTCTCAGAGAAGCAATGCCAACAAGAGGTGGAACATGACCTCCGGAGACCATCACTCTGCAGACTCGTCCTTGGACAGCAATCATCTTCACCACTGTGGCTCCAGGACCAACATGAGGGGAGCCAAGAGCAACAGCTCACTCCTCTACGCCACCGTGCTCCTCGACGGATATTCCACCACTCATGTGTGAACCAGCACTGCACCACGCGTGCATAAAAACGCAGCTTTGCACTTGCCATTTAGACACGAGACTTCAAACAACACTTTCATTCTCTCTCTGTAGTTGGCAGCTTTACGGTCTGTTTGATTTTCATCTCGAGATTAATAATTCAGAAATATCATAATGCATTTGGTATGCAATGACATCATCTGTATACACTGAGAGTGCAATGAAGGTGCAGAAGCTGTAAATAAATATAAACGAGTGTTGACCAACTAAAAGCAGCATCACACATACAAATGAAACAATGATGGTTTTAGTGGGTAAAGGGTCAACAGCGTGAACACTTCCCGGGAGTTCTAGATGGCAATTGGTATGCATAGCGTCGAATTGGCTCTTCTGGAAGATTGATCACGTCCCAATCTTCTTCGGACAGAATGATCACATTGCCGTCCTTCTTGTTAGCAAACAACGAGGAGTAAGTGCTCTCCATGGCCTGCCTGACTTTGACCATCTCCCGAGAGAGCCTGACAAACAGGATGTCAAGTTTATCCAGTTCCGACAACGTCGTAGCCGAGAGTTCAATGTACTCTGAAATGCGATGTCTCTGCACCAACGCCTCGGCATCTTCTGGCGATACCTAACCAAGAAGAGATCGAGAAAGGTAACGAGCAACTTACAGGACCATCAGTCTAGAGACTAAATATTTTGCCATTTTAACTAGCTGGATAAATATTTTCAAGGGCTTCAGTAATAGTGTTTTTCACAGTTGGAATCCAATCTGAGAATATATATAAACACTTCTGCTAGTCACTATCTGCGAATATTGTCCCCTCGAAAATATTCTCTATACACGGCACTGCTATTTGTGTGTTTTACAAAACACAAACAACAGCAACAACAACAGCAGCAACAACAACATACCATATTTAAAATTGTCACATTTTGTCCATAAACGACCTGTTCAAACCCAACCCATTTCTACCACCCACACTCAATAAAGGAAAAGATTCCTAGAAGAGTTTCCTGATGCGTGGCATGACAGATATTGTAAGAGTTTCCTATCAAGTAAATTTGCCCATTATTCCCAACTAGTCGGGGAACTGCATGCACCAGAAGTGCCATAACGCTTGACAAAAGTCAAGCACACGTAATCGGACGCCCTTGCAAAATTAGAGCTAATGGAGGGGGGATTTGATTATCTCTCCCCCAGACTTGGGGCACTCGGAGCGGCCATACCTGCCTATCCTTCTCCTTGTCCAGTTTGTTGCCGACGAGGGTCATGCGTATTCTGTCCAGCCCGCCGGCACAATACTGCTTCACCTCCCTGATCCACAGCTCGAGGTGCTCGAAGCTCTCCCTGCACGTGATGTCAAACACCAAGACGATACCTGCACACAACACACACTTCACACCAAGGACGATACCTGCACACAACACACACTTCACACCAAGGACGATACCTGCACACACCACACACCAAGGACGATACCTGCACACAACACACACTTCACACCAAGGACGATACCTGCACACAACACACACTTCACACCAAGGACGATACCTGCACACAACACACACTTCACACCAAGGACAATACCTGCACACACCACACACTTCACACCAAGGACGATACCTGCACACACCACACACTTCACACCAAGGACGATACCTGCACACAACACACACTTCACACCAAGGACCATACCTGCACACACCACACACCAAGGTTAACACACATCAGGTAAAGGCCAAACTTCGTAATATGGAAGGTGTTTGCTGTGTGGCTTTCAGATTCCATGCTCTCTTGTGCCAATGGAGACATCTTCAAGTTGCCAAATGCTTACCAGGAGGTCCTAAGCAACACAGCAGGAGAAAGAGAACCTGTCTAGTGAGACCAACCCCCACCCCATGTACAGGTCCACACAGCAGGAGAAAGAGAACCTGTCTAGTGAGACCAACCCCCACCCCATACACAGGTCCACACAGCAGGAGAAATAGAACCTGTCTAGTGAGACCAACCCCCACCCCATACACAGGTCCACACAGCAGGAGAAAGAGAACCTGTCTAGTGAGACCAACCCCACTCCATACACAGGTCCACACAGCAGGAGAAAGAGAACCTGTCTAGTGAGACCAACCCCCACCCCATACACAGGTCCACACAGCAGGAGAAAGAGAACCTGTCTAGTGAGACCAACCCCCACTCCATACACAGGTCCACACAGCAGGAGAAAGAGAACCTGTCTAGTGAGACCAACCCCCACCCCATACACAGCAGGAGAAAGAGAACCTGTCTAGTGAGACCAACCCCACCCCATACACAGCAGGAGAAAGAGAACCTGTCTAGTGAGACCAACCCCCACCCCATACACAGGTCCACACAGCAGGAGAAAGAGAACCTGTCTAGTGAGACCAACCCCCACCCCATACACAGGTCCACACAGCAGGAGAAAGAGAACCTGTCTAGTGAGACCAACCCCCACCCCATACACAGGTCCACACAGCAGGAGACAGAGAACCTGTCTAGTGAGACCAACCCCCACCCCATACACAGGTCCACACAGCAGGAGACAGAGAACCTGTCTAGTGAGACCAACCCCCACCCCATACACAGGTCCACACAGCAGGAGAAAGAGAACCTGTCTAGTGAGACCAACCCCCACCCCATACACAGTCCACACAGCAGGAGACAGAGAACCTGTCTAGTGAGACCAACCCCCACCCCATACACAGGTCCACACAGCAGGAGAAAGAGAACCTGTCTAGTGAGACCAACCCCCACCCCATACACAGGTCCACACAGCAGGAGAAAGAGAACCTGTCTAGTGAGACAAACCCCCACCCCATACACAGTTCAGGAGAAAGAGAACCTGTCTAGTGAGACCAACCTCACTCCATACACAGGTCCACACAGCAGGAGAAAGAGAACCCGTCTAGTGAGACCAATCCCCACCCCATACACAGCAGGAGAAAGAGAACCTGCCTAGTGAGACCAACCCTCACCCCATATATATAAATATTTCTCCTGTAGAGCAGTCCTAGAATAGCCATGGCCCTAGCCCAAGAATAACCATGGCCCTAGCCCTAGAATAGACATGGCCCTAGGCCTAGAATAGACATGGCCCTAGGCCTAGAATAGCCATGGCCCTAGCCCCATGGCCCTAGGCCGCCATGGCCCTAGCCCTAGAATAGCCATGACCCTAGTCCTAGAATAACCATGGCCCTAGCCCAAGAATAGCCATGGCCCTAGCCCAAGAATAACCATGGCCCTAGGCCTAATAGCCATGACCCTAGTCTCCTAGAATATCCATGGCCCTAGCCCAAGAATATCCATGGCCCTAGCCCAAGAATAGCCATGGCCCTAGGCCTAGAATAGCCATGGCCTTAGCCCTAGAATAACCATGGCCTCGAATAACCATGGCCCTAGCCCTAGAATAGACATGGTCCTAGCCCTAGAATAACCATGGCCCTAGGCCTAGAATAGCCATGGCCCTAGCCCCATGGCCCTAGGCCTAGAATAGCCATGACCTGAGCCCTAATACCGTCAACCTAGTTCCACATATCCCGAAAATGTCAGGATGTCCTACAAAATATTATGGCAAATACAGGACATGAATCTCAGGATGTCCTAGGAAAGGTTGTGGCAGTTCAGAACAAGAATCTCAGGATGTCCTACAAAATATTATGGCAAATACAGGACATGAATCTCAGGATGTCCTAGGAAAGGTTGTGGCAGTACAGGACATGAATCTCAGGATGTTCTAGGAAAGGTTGTGGCAGTACAGGACATGAATCTCAGGATGTCCTAGGAAAGGTTGTGGCAGTACAGGACATGAATCTCAGGATGTCCTAGGAAAGATTGTGGTAGTACAGGACATGAATCTCAGGATGTCCTAGAAAGGTTGTGGCAGTACAGGACATGAATCTCAGGATGTCCTAGGAAAGATTGTGGTAGTACAGGACACGAATCTCAGGATGTCCTAAGAAAGGTTGTGGCAGTAGAGGACAAGTATGGAGGTGAGTAAGATTTTCCAATCACTCGTGGTAAGATGCATCACATGACCTCAAGACAATGAGAAATGGCTACACAAACATATACATGTAGGCAGGCAAACATATTGGCTGGGGGGGCAAGCAAACATATTGGCTGGGGGTAAACAAACATATAGGCTGGGGGGGGGGCAAGTTAACATAATAGCAAGCAAACATATTGGCTGGGGGGGCAAGAAAACATATTGGCTGGGGGGGGCAAGAAAACATATAGGCTGGGGGGCAAGCAAACATATAGGCTGGGGGGCAAGTAAACATATAGGCTGGGGGGGGCAAGCAAACATATAGGCTGGGGGGGGCAAGCAAACATATAGGCTGGGGGGGCAAGCAAACATATAGGCAAGCAAACATATAGGCTGGGGGGGGGGGCAAGCAAACATATACAGTAGGCTGGGGGGCAAGCTAACATATAGGCTGGGGGCAAGCTAACATTACCGTCTGCATTTCTGTAGTATTTCGTAACGAGGGCACTTCTGAATTGCTCCATCCCTGCTGTATCCCATATCTGAAGCTAGAAAGGAGGCAGGAAGAGGAGGGAGGGAGAGAGAGATAAAGAGGAAGAGAGGAAGGAATGGGAAGCAAAAAGAGAAAAACACGATGAAGACGAAGGAGGGAGGAGAGATGAACCGTGCAAAGTACAAAGTGTGGATGTGCAATAATGTCTACAAGCCCTTCAGCTCTTATTTGGGCCTGCCATATGTCCCCAGCTACCGAGGGGTGTGGTCACATGCTGAGCAACATGCTCTGTCACAACCTCAGTGCTCCTACAGTTGTACAACACATCATCTTCATGGACAACAAGATTGTTCCTCCTATAACAGAAGCTATGAACTTGCATACTCTGACAACACAACAGAAGGTATGAACTTGCATACTCTGACAACACAACAGAAGGTATGAACTTGCATACTCTGACAACACAACAGAAGGTATGAACTTGCATACTCTGACAACACAACAGAAGGTATGAACTTGCATACTCTGACAACACAACAGAAGGTATGAACTTGCATACTCTGACAACACAACAGAAGGTATGAACTTGCATACTCTGACAACACAACAGAAGGTATGAACTTGCATACTCTGACAACACAACAGAAGGTATGAACTTGCATGCTCTGACAACACAACCGAAGTTATGAATTTGCATACTCTGACAACACAACAGAAGGTATGAATTTGCATACTCTGACAACACAACAGAAGGTATGAACTTGCATACTCTGACAACACAACTGAAGGTATGAACATGCATATTCTGACTTTCAGCACAGCTGAACTATGTACAACTCAATCAAGTGATCATAAAAAAGAAGTGAGCATGCTCAGTACAAAACCCTACAAACATGCAGTACCTCACATGCAGTACTCACAAGAACAACATATGCCATAGCACTGCTAGAAGGTCAGTTGCTAGTAACCGAGGGGGGGGGGGGGGGGATGTTTCCGATTTCACTTTGGATAAGATTTCAATGTCATAGGGTTGGTTGCATCAGCTGGTTGAGAAGCAGACACTGACCAAGGACTTGGTGTACCAAATTCTCGTAAATCGGAGAATGAGCAGGTTCCTCCACTCGAGGGAATAGTAATCCAAAAATTCAGATCAACACCCGACTGCATCTCAACTTGGACCGGACGTCTTCTCACTTGGTGTTGATGAGAACAGCATTAAACGGCATTAGAATGAAACAGGACTATTTGTTTCTCTATCACTTCAGGCACCCACTGAACTCCAGGACCATCATTCCTGATAAATGCATTCTCTTTGACGTCAAATACTCTCTTCCCTTAGCAGCAGAATCATGACGCTCTTTAGGCTTCAGTTGTTCGACCCACACGAGCAGCAGTGTTAGGTGCGAGTAGACCCAGTCTTGATCGGGCTCTCGATCTCAACAACTATTCCGCACGTCAAATTCCAGTCGTGGTTTGAGGCGTGATCTGATAGGACAACAAAGTTTAGTAAGACGACTTTGAATACTTCCAGTGGAGATTATCTTCAGTCATTTCTTGACTATCCACACAGCACATTCAGCAAGGTCATTGGATGCAGGGCGGAGTTTCCAAATGGCCCTTCTGCGCTGGCCTATGATGCAGACACTCAGCTGTTGGCAGTGGCTACAAAGCATGGTGAGCTTAGAGTACTTGGTCGTCCTGGTGTTGGAACTCACGGTCCTCGCTGCCAACAGGTCAGCCTTGAAGTCCATCATCTTCTTCATATAGGGAGAAGACACTAATGCTCAATGCCATTTACCAAGAAATTCAAATTTTTCACCCACAAAACAAATTCCACTGTCCGTCACAATGGTTCCAGGAAAACCAAATCTGGCAAGGTAGTTTAATATTCCTCTACAACTGCTTTTGGCGTGACATTTGATGCCTTCAATCCCTTTGGAAAGAGCATTCATAAGTACGTTCACCCTCAGCACAGGGAGGGGGACAACCATATTAATGCACGTGACTTCTGTTACACTCAGAGCATTCCTAGATCTTAGCTAGCATCCATGGCAGTATCTAGTTGCTCTGCATCTGCAGGTGTTGTAATTGTGTGTCTTTAGTGCACCACCACCCCCCAACCCCCAGCCCCCCCCCCAAAAAACCCTCGCTATGCAACCCTCGAGGTCATGATGAGAAGCGTGACTGTGTTTGTGTCTCTGGGAGTGCCCTTTAGATGCGTCAGTCCTATTCCAATATTTTAGCTGTTGAGATGAGGCAGATGTGAGAGTTAAAAACTACAATAGGATGGCAGGAAGAAAACTACTTCTTTTAATCATCAAGGAGGTGCAGATTTATGTTACTAGTGTTAGCTAGTGTTCCGTACTAGTACAGTGGAGTGTTACTTATAGTTACAGATCTACATTAATAGTGTTAGCTAGTGTTTCATACTAGTGCAGTGGAGTGTTACTTATAGTTACAGATCTACATTAATAGTGTTAGCTAGTGTTTCATACTAGTGCAGTGGAGTGTTACTTATAGTTACAGATCTACATTAATAGTGTTAGCTAGTGTTTCATACTAGTGCAGTGGAGTGTTACTTATAGTTACAGATCTACATTAATAGTGTTAGCTAGTGTTTCATACTAGTACAGTGGAGTGTTACTTATAGTTACAGATTACATTAATAGTGTTAGCTAGTGTTTCATACTAGTACAGTGGAGTGTTACTTATAGTTACAGATCTACGTTAATAGTGTTAGCTAGTGTTTCATACTAGTGCAGTGGAGTGTTACTTATAGTTACAGATCTACATTAATAGTGTTAGCTAGTGTTTCATACTAGTGCAGTGGAGTGTTACTTATAGTTACAGATCTACATTAATAGTGTTAGCTAGTTTTTCATACTAGTATACTAGTGGAGTGTTATTTATAGTAGGTCCTAAGGTAGTGCACTTGGCTGACTTCCCCTCCACAGCAAGGTCAGCCATTGCTATTGGGGATAGCATCAGCAAAGGTGTCTGAGCAAGTTGCATCCATATTAGTGGCTTGCCATTCTTCCATGGGATCGTCATTGCCCCATCCGGTCACCTGCCATCTATGCGGTTCAGACCTAATGGTTCTAGCCTTGAAGGGATGCATGCTATGGTCAGAGCTCAGATAATGTCATTGATGGCCCCATGACGATAATGGCGCTCTTCGCTTTTCTTACACCTGAGCCTATGGGTGGCCAGGTGGTCCCACAGTGATGGCATGTGTGTGGTCGACACATGGAGGAACCCAGTCGAGCCCCGCAGAAACTCCGGTCCAACAGTGATGGCATGTGTGTGGTCGGCACAAGGAAGAACCCAGTCGAGCCCCGCAGAAACTCCAGTCCCACAGTGATGGCATGTGTGGGGTCGACACATGGAGGAACCCAGTCGAGCCCCGCAGAAACTCCAGTCCCACAGTGATGGCATGTGTGTGGTCGACACATGGAGGAACCCAGTCTAGCCCAGCAAAAACTCCATGTCCCACAGTGATGGCATGTGTGTGGTCGACACATGGAGGAACCCAGTCGAGCCCGGCAGAAACTCCAGTCCCACAGTGATGGCATGTGTGTGGTCGACACAAGGAGGAACCCAGTCGAGCCCAGCAGCAACTTCAGTGATGGCATGTGTGTGGTCGACACATGGAGGAACCCAGTCGAGCCCTGCAGCAACTCCAGTCCCACAGTGATGGCATGTGTGGGGTCGACACATGGAGGAACCCAGTCGAGCCCGGCAGAAACTCCAGTCCCACAGTGATGGCATGTGTGGGGTTGACACAAGGAGGAACCCAGTCAAGCCCTGCAGCAACTCCAGTCCCACAGTGATGGCATGTGTGTGGTCGACACATGGAGGAACCCAGTCGAGCCCTGCAGCAACTCCAGTCCCACAGTGGATGGCATGTGTGGGGTCGACACATGGAGGAACCCAGTCGAGCCCAGCAGAAACTCCAGTCCCACAGTGATGGCATGTGTGGGGTCGACACAAGGAGGAACCCAGTCGAGCCCAGCAGCAACTTCAGTGATGGCATGTGTGTGGTCGACACATGGAGGAACCCAGTCGAGCCCTGCAGAAACTCCAGTCCCACAGTGATGGCATGTGTGTGGTCGACACATGGAGGAACCCAGTCGAGCCCCGCAGAAACTCTCACGGTGTTGTCGTCCATTCTCAGACCTAAGCTGGGGGAGAGCTTTGAGCCCAGCACCAGCCTCCTTGGGGGACACTGCCAATAGACGGGCTCTCGCCATGTCATCGGGGCACTCGTCAGGAGGGATTTTGCTGTGGTTGTCACTACAAAAGTGTCCCAGACCTTCAGACTGAAGGCAGCAAAACCAGTGGGAGGGGGGACTGCCATAGCCCTGAGACCACACTGCAACAGCATCATCCAATTGTGGGGTTGGCAGAGACTGCAAGCTAGCTGGTAGAACTTGGCTAATGAGACTAGAGGAGGCAGCAACTGAAGCCATGTAGGCAGAAGGAGAAGCTGCACTGCACTCCGGAATCCAAGCCCACCATATTTAACAGGTAGAGTTGCTTGTGACTATACCGGATCTTCATTAACAAAAAGAATGTTGACCACATTACTCACTATGGACTTGAGGAGCATAACATCGCAGGCAATTAGATCAGGAGAGGAAACAGGGAGAAGTTCTGAGAGTGTACAGGAGTTTGCGGATGGCAAAGGACTTCCATGCAGGAGAATACCATCATGGGCTGTGATGTGCTGCCATCTGCTACCCATAACCTCAAGAGCTTTGAGCTTTTCCTTGAGAGCAGTTGAAATGCTGTCCACATCCCGAGAGGAGAGTCCAGTAAGGTAGCACGTGACGGGTCAACAACTTTAGCTCCAGTCTCGTGATAATGGTTCCTCTCGTCACCGTGTCATTACAGATAATCTCATATTTCTGATCGAATCAAACTAATCTCCGACAATGACTTGATGACTTCCAAGTCTCGCAGAATCTCCTCCATAGGCCCCCTAGTGTGATACCATCCATGTACATCACACAAAACTCAGAAGACTGGACGGTGCAGTGCCGGCAAAATTCCTTAAAATTTATTTTCCAACCGCATGCTTGACCACATTCAAGTTTTAGCGTCTAATGAAAAAACACGTTGTATGCAGCAGGAGCCACTGGTGCTAATCTCAGCTCTCTAGCACTTGGCAATCTGGAGGAAAATGTGTTGCAAAATCAGGCACTCGGGTTGTGAGGTATCCCCACTTTAGCTCCAGTAACTTGGGTATAGTTAACATTTCTACAGATAGCCAAAAAGGACTTGCTCTCACTAGACTTTGAAGGGATTCTGAAATATTTTCGTGTTTCCCTTCCAAAGAAGTTCCAGACAGAGGACAACTGCCAACTTCTCTTCCACAACATGTTCCCATGGAAAATGTTTTAGTATCAGCACACAGAGAGACCTATCATTTTAGCTATATATCAAGTCCATACCATGAAGTGTGCAGAATCTATGCAGCTATAAAGTGGTAACCACACGTTTTTAAGCACCTACTAATTTATGGATCGGGACCCCAGTTTGGATGGGCTAAGTGTCTAGTAACATGGATTTGTTCTGCTCCAAGCTATTACACTGGCATTGACATTACTGGTAATGGAAAATGGCCTCCAGCCTGTCTCTGTGCAAGCACATGCTAAACACAATACTAAGAGCAGAACATTTAATAATCAAGTAATAAATCATTTTGGCTTGTTGAAAGTCATGTGACCATATGAACGTTCATAAACATGCAAACGGCCAGAAGGCGATGGAGGCAATTAAAGAAGCAAATTGTATGTGTCTTACTGACATACTTCCTCAAATAGACATTGCTGCACGTCTCTGTGTAAATGGTGCACGTTGTTCTCTTCTAGCTACCATTCTACGCTCCCGGGGAGTTGTTTTTGTTGGCACACTAAAACCCGGCAGTGGTCCCTTATAGAAGCAAGTGTGGGTAGAAGCGTGACAGTAAAAAAGACGATGAATTCAGCAGACACTTTCTGAAACCCAAATCTGGCATTCTTAGCAGTGAAGTTTCAGCCAATGCTATCTCACATTAGGTTAAAGAAACATTCAGCGAGCAGATGCTCGTGGATGCCTCCAACTTCTCATGTGTCTACTAGAGTGGTTCTGGTTATAGTTCACAATACTAACTCTGCTTTGAGTGGTACTGGTTATAGTTCACAACACTAACTCTGCTTTGAGTGGCACTGGTTATAGTTCACAATACTAACTCTGCTTTGAGTGGTACTGGTTATAGTTCACAACACTAACTCTGCTTTGAGTGGTACTGGTTATAGTTCACAACACTAGCTCTGCTTTGAGTGGTACTGGTTATAGTTCACAACACTAACTCTGCTTTGAGTGGTACTGGTTATAGTTCACAACACTAACTCTGCTTTGAGTGGTACTGGTTATAGTTCAGAACACTAACTCTGCTTTGAGTGGTACTGGTTATAGTTCACAATACTAACTCTGCTTTGAGTGGTACTGGTTATAGTTCACAACACTAACTCTGCTTTGAGTGGTACTGGTTATAGTTCACAACACTAGCTCTGCTTTGAGTGGTACTGGTTATAGTTCACAACACTAACTCTGCTTTGAGTGGTACTGGTTATAGTTCACAACACTAACTCTGCTTTGAGTGGTACTGGTTATAGTTCACAACACTAACTCTGCTTTGAGTGGTTCTGGTTATAGTTCACAACACTAACTCTGCTTTGAGTGGTTCTGGTTATAGTTCACAACACTAACTCTGCTTTGAGTGGTACTGGTTATAGTTCACAACACTAACTCTGCTTTGAGCGGTACTGGTTATAGTTCACAACACTAACTCTGCTTTGAGCGGTACTGGTTATAGTTCACAACACTAACTCTGCTTTGAGCGGTACTGGTTATAGTTCACAACACTAACTCTACTTTGAGCGGTACTGGTTATAGTTCACAACACTAACTCTGCTTTGAGCGGTACTGGTTATAGTTCACAACACTAACTCTGCTTTGAGCGGTACTGGTTATAGTTCACAACACTAACTCTGCTTTGAGTGGTACTGGTTATAGTTCACAACACTAACTCTGCTTTGAGTGGTACTGGTTATAGTTCACAATACTAACTCTGCTTTGAGTGGTACTGGTTATAGTTCACAATACTAACTCTGCTTTGAGTGGTACTGGTTATAGTTCACAACACTAACTCTGCTTTGAGTGGTACTGGTTATAGTTCACAACACTAACTCTGCTTTGAGTGGTACTGGTTATAGTTCACAACACTAACTCTGCTTTGAGTGGTACTGGTTATAGTTCACAACACTAACTCTGCTTTGAGTGGTACTGGTTATAGTTCACAATACTAACTCTGCTTTGAGTGGTAACTGGTTATAGTTCACAACACTAACTCTGCTTTGAGTGGTACTGGTTATAGTTCACAACACTAACTCTGCTTTGAGTGGTACTGGTTATAGTTCACAACACTAACTCTGCTTTGAGTGGTACTGGTTATAGTTCACAACACTAACTCTGCTTTGAGTGGTACTGGTTATAGTTCACAACACTAACTCTGCTTTGAGTGGTACTGGTTATAGTTCACAACACTAACTCTGCTTTGAGTGGTACTGGTTATAGTTCACAACACTAACTCTGCTTTGAGTGGTACTGGTTATAGTTCACAACACTAACTCTGCTTTGAGTGGTACTGGTTATAGTTCACAACACTAACTCTGCTTTGAGTGGTACTGGTTATAGTTCACAACACTAACTCTGCTTTGAGTGGTACTGGTTATAGTTCACAACACTAACTCTGCTTTGAGTGGTACTGGTTATAGTTCACAACACTAACTCTGCTTTGAGTGGTACTGGTTATAGTTCACAACACTAACTCTGCTTCGAGTGGTACTGGTTATAGTTCACAACACTAACTCTGCTTTGAGTGGTACTGGTTATAGTTCACAATACTAACTCTGCTTTGAGTGGTACTGGTTATAGTTCACAACACTAACTCTGCTTTGAGTGGTACTGGTTATAGTTCACAACACTAACTCTGCTTTGAGTGGTACTGGTTATAGTTCACAACACTAACTCTGCTTTGAGTGGTACTGGTTATAGTTCACAACACTAACTCTGCTTTGAGTGGTACTGGTTATAGTTCACAACACTAACTCTGCTTTGAGTGGTACTGGTTATAGTTCACAACACTAACTCTGCTTTGAGTGGTACTGGTTATAGTTCACAACACTAAACACTAACTCTGCTTTGAGTGGTACTGGTTATAGTTCACAACACTAACTCTGCTTTGAGTGGTACTGGTTATAGTTCACAACACTAACTCTGCTTTGAGTGGTACTGGTTATAGTTCACAATACTAACTCTGCTTTGAGTGGTACTGGTTATAGTTCACAACACTAACTGTGCTTTGAGTGGTACTGGTTATAGTTCACAACACTAACTCTGCTTTGAGTGGTACTGGTTATAGTTCACAACACTAACTCTGCTTTGGGGGGGTTAATGGCGGGCTTGGCACACTCCCACCACCTCCATACCGTGAGCTTGTCCGACTCCCTCTGGCCCTCAGCATATCCAAACCCTCTGGGACACACCGTGCTAGGATATGTGGGCAGTGGTGACATAAACATGATTGTGGTCAAGAAGTGAGTGTTTGGGACACACCGTGCTAGTATATGTGAGCACTAGTGACATAAACATGATTGTGGTCAAGAAGTGAGTGTTTGGGACCCAACCGTGCTAGGATATGTGAGCACTAGTGACATAAACATGATTGTGGTCAAGAAGTGAGTGTTTGGGACACACTGTGCTAGGATATGTGGGCAGTGGTGACATAAACATGATTGTGGTCAAGAAGTGAGTGTTTGGGACGGATGTGAGCACTAGTGACATAAACATGATTGTGGTCAAGAAGTGAGGAGTGTTTGTTTCAAGTTGCTCTTGAAGTGGAAGATTGCACAGCAGTTAGTTAAGCAAAGTTTTG
Organism: Cladorhizidae sp. MBARI D1340-BT2; assembly: GCA_028752905.1. Lineage (NCBI taxonomy): Eukaryota > Metazoa > Porifera > Demospongiae > Poecilosclerida > Cladorhizidae > Cladorhizidae sp. MBARI D1340-BT2. The sequence continues at coordinate 6,341,696 of JAQNBH010000017.1, forward strand.
AAAGTAAGCAGATAGTACTAATGACATGTAATTAGCAGATTGCAGCAAGGTCTGAACATACAAATCTGTAGTAATGAGCTAGAATTAGAAACTGTAGTAGGTGGGCTGAGGCTGGTTATGTACCCGGGAACATCCTACCTTGCATAGGACCACATAATCCAAAGGTAAATCTTGTCCATGATATCGTTGGCAAACTGCACCAGGTGTAGAGGAACTGCTGGTGGTGTCGATTGATTCATCCGACACTCACTCAGTACATCCTCGAACTGCTTCTTCGAATGTCTGCTGTAGTCCCTACCCACTGCAAACATGCATCCGAGCATGACACTTTTATCTGGGCAACCATTGGTGTCTCTCGTGAAGTTCTGCTAATACTGCCTCTCTTCCAGGCGTAGACATGACCACGCATCTTCCCCACCTTCGCAGAGTGACAATTCGGCTCTCCTGGAAAAGAATGGAGCTAGTTCTTCTGGTTGATACCACACTGGCCATGCTTAAGAAGCTCCACAACACGGGCTAGAACTGGATCTTTCCGTGATGAACATAATCTGCAGTAACTGGGAACCTGGTGATCACACCAACTGGGAGGCTTGTCATCATATACTTCTGTTCCCCTGATGACGGAAGTCTGCTGAGAGCACATGCAGTTCCACGAGCAGTCGTATTCCGGAACATCAACAAGTACTCAAACATGGACAAATACAGTGCCAGCGACAGATTCTTGCTGATGCCCGAAGTGATGCTAACTTGTGTTCACCAAGAAGACTTGTTAGTGGCTCATCAGTAACTGACAGGCAAGACTACAAATGTTTGATAACAAAGATGCATGATAAACGCTCCTTCTCGAGGTATGAGTAGCTTTCATTCAGAATTATTCTTAAGTAACGTGATGAATACCCAATTGGTCTTTCACATCCACCTGGTCCTCTGTGAGTCAATGCCGCATGCGGAGGTATCACAAGCTAGGGCAAGTGGCAAGCTTGGATCTGAGGCAAGTAATATCTTCAACTCCTGAAATGTGTTCTTCCGTGCAAGGCCCCAATGCTATTGCAACATCTTTTCCCATGAACTCATATATGGGAGCAAGGGTCGTAGCTAGGGAGGGTCGTGGCTCATAGCTAGGGAGCAAGGGTTGTGGCTCATAGCTAGGGAACAAGGGTCATGGCTCGTAGCTAGGTTGGGTAGAAACGCGTCAAATACATCAGTAATGCAAGATATGACTTCAATTCCATAACATTGCATGGGTGTGTAGGTACCTGACCTTATCTGACAAATGGTGAAGGCCACAGCACCACCACTGTGCCCAGATATCTCCTCCAATGCCTGACCTTATCTGACAAGTGGTGAAGGTCACCAGCATCATCGCTGTACCCATGAAGATATGACACTCTGAGTACCATGATCTTTACCTTCACTAACCTAACAAGAACCTCCCTAAAGACATTCCCCGTCAGTGGCTCCTGTCATTAATACGTCATCCAGGTAAGTAACAACTCTCGCACTCACCGAGTCCCTGCCACAAGTCGTCCATTTCTCGCTGAAATATTCCAGGGGCACGACGAAATTCCGCAAGGCACCCCACAAGTCGTCCATTTCTCGCTGAAATATTCCAGGGGCATGACGAAATTCCGCAAGGCAGCCTGGTCTAGCGAAATGGGCCCCTATGGGTATTGATAATGGCAAGCTTTCTTGAATCACCACCTAGTGTGCATTTGTTCGCAAGCTTGGCTGAGGTCAAGCTTTGTAAATGTCTTCCCATTCTGGAGTTTCATGAAGAGGTCTTCGAATTTAGGAATTGGATTTTTATCCAATTCGGATTGGACACTGAGCAAACAGTCATCCAGAAATTACACAGCCCTCTTACCAGTTGAGAATGGCAACAATTGGTGCAGCCCATTCAGAAAACTCAACAGATTCCTGTGTCCCTTCCTTCACCAACCTGCAACTCCTCTTCGACCTTCTCTCTCTATCAAATGCAGCACTCTTCGAACCTTGCAAAAAAAAAACATGGTGTAGCTTTTGGGTCTACATAGACCTTTACTTGAAATCCCCTAACCTAATCAGGAATACTTTTCCTGGTGTGTCTTTAACAGCACTTGGAGGGCAGTGGATTTTAATTTGGTTTGAAGATATCTTCTGCATCCCAGGCAAGATAGGTCCATTATATACCTTTGACTTATCAGACAAAGCTTTGCTTGCTGACCTTCATAAGACATCTCTGCATTAGTACTACCAAATGCAGCGTTGGTTCCTTTGGCACCCTCGGTAGTCAACAAGCTCCTATTGGCCATACACATTTGTATGTGGTCCCTGCCGGAATGGACAGAGGGGATCAAACAATTCTCTACTCCATCAATGGCCGTGTGCTATTTCATCTAGATGTAACGTGGCACATGGGTTTAGCATCGACAGATTGGTTGGGGACAACATGTCTTGGATGATTGTTGGCTTCTGCATGCTCAATTCAGGTGGCCTTCTTTACCACTGATGACAGGTAAACCCTTTGTTGCTCTATCACTAATTATAGGCAATCACTTGCTTTACCACCGATTACAGGTAACCCCTTTGATAGGCATTGAGGTGCAAGATGACCCAGCAATACTGCAATGAAAACATGAAAACACAATCAAGCAACCATAAAATATGTTGTCTTGAAGGTCTAAACTTTATCTTCTGACTAGCAACACAATCAAGCAACCATAAAATGAAGTAAGCTCGTGCAATATAAAAATGCACACACCCAAACATCACACAATGTACCATAAATACACAGCCCCTGCCGTCTGAGTGGCGAGACTTCACTAGCCATCTAGGCACCATAGCCTCACTGTTGAGAATGTAGATCCTGTCTTGAAATTCAAGTCAACACCCACTGTAGCCGCACATGTCTGCAACATGCAGCATAAACCGCAAATAGTTAGCAGTGGAGATCTTCGAAGTTCGAGGAAAAATACTATTTCTATGGAAGGCCCTGAGTCGAGGATCTGCTAGATTCATTAGATTCTCAATCAGATGCTACTGACAAGAACCCGCATCTCTCTCTCAATCACGGCACCAAAGACAGACTCTATTCTAACATAGTATGGCTCTTGTTAATTAATGAGCAAACCCACTATCAAAGACTACCATCTTCTTTGCAGGCAGTTTTGGGGGTGTAGCTACTTTGCTGGCCATGTGATGTGGGCAGGCAGCTTTCAATTGAAAATCCACATTCTGTTAGATGTCGCTCTCCGAAAAACTCAAAAAGATTCCCACCTCAAAACATTTGCTTTATGTGGCACACTTCAATTAGCTGCTAGCCCCAGTCCTAGCCTGGGAGCTGGAGCCATAATTACATGTGCATATAGTAAGAGAGAGCAAACTGCTGGCACTGACTTGGCAGCTGGCTTTCCCAAGCTTAATGATATAACACTTATTGTGTGACTGGGAATGAAATACTGAAAGACTTCATGTCAAGTGTTTTTTTGATGTTGTTGTTATTATCCCATGCAAAAACAACAACAGGTCAGCTGGATACACCTTATTACCCCCAAGTGTTTTGATGACCTTCACAGGCAAACAAAATAATGTGTTTGTTTTTTATGGGCTTCCTGTGAAGTGAAGGGCCTCTCATTTACCTCATTGATATTACTGTCACCCAGCCAGTGTTGTCAGATATTACTGTCACCCAGCCAGTGTTGTCAAGGTGCAAAGTGAGTGTAATTCTGTATCCAAGTGACTGCTGTTCAGCTAGGCTTTGAAATGCAATCATTCTTGAGAAGACCTCCGCTGCAAACATCTCTTACTAATTCTGCTATGGCAAAGGTTAACCATATAGTTATATAATATAGTATTCTCCCCATTCTGATATTATTGGTTTTAGTTCAGAGTTAGCATGAAAATTCTCTGCCAAACGCGATTTGCTCTGGAAAAAAAATGAAGAGATTTTTTTCACACAGTGGGAAACTGTTCAACTGCTCTAGTATTATCACATCTTCTTACAACATAGCAGATACCTGCAACTGTGCTAGGATGACCTAACCTTAGAAAACTCCTAGCCGTAGTATAGCTTGCCTAGCCACAGAATACCCATTCCCCTAGAATACATCGAGCCCTAAAATCTCCATACCCTAGAATATTCATAACACTATAATGCCCCAGACTGTCCCTGATTCTAGAATACCATACAAACCCAACAATATGTATCCCAAATACTGTACTAACACTGATTCTGGGATTCATGATACTTGGTTAGTCACTCTCACTATGGACACCCCAGGAGACCCTCAAGTACTCGGAATGTCTTGGGGAAAGGTTGTGGCAGTGAAGGACTTGCCTGCTGATGCACAAAAAAAACTTACTTTGACAGTCAAGTTCTTGTCCAATTCCACTTCTCTAACATGGTGGTCAAATCCAATGGTGTTGGTGGAGTTCTGCAAAATCTCCCGATCTACAAACAACTTGGCTAAACAAGTTTTTCCCACACTGCTATCTCCAAGGAAGACTGTCTTGAAGGATTGGGTTCTGTCGATGCTGATCCAGTTCGACTCGACCTGTGCAGAATTAAAAAATATATATATAAGAAGATATAGACGTTTAATCTTCACACTTACGTTGGTTTGTTTCAAAACGTCCAATCCTTCTGCTTTGACCGTCCCGTTTTCCCGGAATACCAGCTTAGGCATCACATCTGATATCTTCGCTCTGGCTCTCTTTGCCATAGCTTCGGGTGACCTACGTCACAGTAACGCGCACAACTAGCTCCTTCGTTACAGCTAGCTGTCGTTCTCCTGCAACGTCTCCAGCTCCTTTTAGCTACCTCCACTACGTCAGCGTGCGTAAACTACCATGGTAGCCTGAACTATGATAATTAAATTTTAGTCTCTCTGCCCTACACATTTGGGAAATTCCCTTTCACACGTGCAAGTTATAGCGAGCGATGCGCCGCCACCTTCCAAGAAGTTGGAAGAGGTTTCTTTCAACCGCTAGAATACCAGTAAAGAAAGCTCTGGGGGGTGAGGCGACCACAGGAGATGTAATTGTGTGTGTAAGTTTGTCTCTTGCTTAGTTTGTATTATTGTATGAGGAGCTGTACCATTTAGGGTTGGGTCACATCGGTCAGGAAACAAAAGAATATTACATTTGTGAATATCAGTGATGGGTCAACTCTGTCAACCCTACAGCTTATTGCACCCACGACTTCCATCCCTCAGTGAGTCAACACCACACCCTTCCCTTGCTATACTTCAAGGATTTATTTTTTAAACTTGCATGCAATGGTCCATTTATAACTCAAGTACCAGAAGACTTCGAATGTTCCAAAGCATTGAATAATCTGTTTCTCGATTGTGTCTTGATTGTGGAATAAAGCAGTTGGTAAAGATCATCCATTGGTAACTGTATCGATGCACGTACTTATGTTATAAGCAGAGTAAATACCCACTCGGGTCTGCCATTAGGTTTGCGGAGTTTTTGCTCCCGAGAAATTGTTACCAAGTCCTTGAAGGAGGCTGTAGCAGACCCTACATGGGCACAGTCAACAATAGCAACAAGACGTGGCATGTACTGACTTTTGTGTTATGGACAACGTGGTTTACATGAATTACAGTCAACCATTGCAACAAGATATGATATTATGTGCTGACTATATAGAGTGGACAATGTATTAACAAGATGTGGCAGGTGCATATGTGCAGTGTCAAACAACAATTAACTTGAGTTGGACTTTGTAGAACTCTGTGTAGTCCTCCACTGCTCAATTATATTAAAGATCAATTATATTAAAGAACAAAAAAATGTTAAAAAGAAATGACTGCATCTAAGAAGACAAGACTACCCATGTTGACCACACAGTTAGTTGACCCTTTACCACATGCATCAATATAACAATGATTGGTGTACTGGTATGCATGGGTATAATCTTGGTGTGTTTTTTACAGTAAAGCCATAATTATTTGTTTTACATAATGTGTACATTGCCAAGATGAAGTGGCAACCACAAGCCACACACAACATTACCACACTCATGAGTCCCTTCCACATGCTCACCATAGCAACTCATCCCTCACCACAAGACCCCTCCCCCTCCTTTTCTCAACACACACACACACATACATCTTTCTATTGCATGCTGTCCGTCTGCACACTAGAGCCGCATCTTTTATAAAGTAGTCGATAAAGATCAAGTGATTTGCCAGTGTATATCTGTGCTCGTGCTCAATATGAGTCTTTGCTGGCGATGCTCCTCTTTGGCTCCTCTCTACACTTGGGCAAAGAAATTGGTTAGCTGCAGCTGCTTCCATCTCTGCACATGCAGAAAGCTGCACCCCACTCTCAACCAGCATGCTCTCTTCCTCTGTGACAGTCCGTCTCGAAGCCAGGCAATCTACAAATATATACTATGCTAATCATCACTGGATCTAGAATCTGTGGGATCGTTTCTCTATGAATCTCATTACAGCACTTCCTGTAATATACTAGACACTCGTGTGGTTGCTCCTTTTTTCTCTCGCACCTAATAACCACTCGGCTCATCCTCCACCCCCCACACACATATCATCTCTCACCTTGTCACACCTACCCTACCTCACTTCATCATTCCTGCTCACTCAGTGCTCAAGACCTCACCATTGGGTGCTCGGTGACAGCGCAAGGGCAGCTTGCCAAGAGCACTCACTCTGGGCAGTGTGTGGAGTTGCAAGTAACCAGCCTCCAGCTTCTAGGAGCATGTGATCCCACGGTAAGGAGCCTGATTGTTCAATGAGTGCTCTCCTGATCATCACTCTGTTTGACAGGACTATCCCTTCCACCAGCGAGCACAGCATACTAGTAGCTATGTTCGGAGGTTTCCTCACCTCAGAGCACACATTCCCAGCTTTGCCAGTCTCCTTCGCATCAGGCATTCTGCTACCTTGGCCATCCATAATTTCTTTCAGCGCAGTGGCTTCATTAATGTTCACACTCCAATCCTGTCATCGAGTGACTGCGAAGCAACTGGAGAACAATTTGAAGTCAAAACAGAGTTTGTGAGGATTAAAAAATATATATATATATATTCCCCTTCTTTCTTCCTTGCTCCCCTTGCTTGTATTTCTTGTAAGGGAACGTTCCCACACGTGTATGCAGGGGAGGAGGGGCGCATGAACTCTAATATTTACGAATAAAGTTTGAATTCCAGCCTAGATTTCAAATATTAACGCAGGAAAAAGTTAATTCGTGATATGCTTAAAAATTACTGAGTTGCTACGTGTTTGTTATTCTACTGCATACTTGTGGAAATGTTCCCTTCAATGGCCGCTATCACATGATATGATATTGGTGGCAGGAGACAAGTTCCAACAGGTTCTTTGGCCACAAGACTTTCCTGACAGTCTCTGGGCAGCTGCATGCAGAGACCCTATCAAGGTAAGACATTGAGTTTGGCATTACTGTAGCAATTACAGTTTAAAGTCCTGCCCACTATCTCTTACGATCAGCTTCTTGGCTCTTACCTGAGATTGGGGGAGAAGTTGGGAAAACAAACTTTTTTTATTTATTTATTTTTTAGTCTGAAAAATTATACGAATAATTCTTCCTCCTTCCAAAAGATTCTGCTTTATTATTTTGTTGTTTGGTCTCTCGTTTGTAATAATGTTAGAAATAAAGTGCATGTCATGTGACACACACAGCGGCATGACGTCGGTATACACGTTTGGTCCAACATTTCGGGCGGAGAAGTCACATACGTACAGACACCTGGCGGAGTTCTACATGGTGGAGGCGGAGACAGTGTGTACGGGAACAGCCGGGGAGGGTCTGCACGCTCTCATGGAGGTGATCGAGTGTCTCATCCAATCCACGCTGGAAGATGTGCTAGAGGGCAATGCAGAGGATATGGAGCTCTTCAATAAGAAGGCAAAGGACTCCAACTTGTAAGAGACAAATCGTGTGTGTCTTTATTAAAAAAATAATAATAAATTTAATGGATTGAAGGACATATATGGGACATGAGTACTCTCTCCTCCTTCCTGCCCTAAATTTTTTTTAATTTTTTTAATTCACGAGCTTTCTGTGATGTAGTGTCTGTGCCTATGTGTAGCATATATCTGGCTTGTGGGAGGTGCCAACAGCATGCTGGTTATTGTATTATGTCTGAACATTCAGTCCACCTTTAGACCTGAAGAAGCCTATCGAGAGAATGACCTACTCTGAAGCCATTCAAGTGCTTCAGAGCTCTGAAGAGAACTTCAACTACGAACCAAAAGTTAAACCCAACAACCATTGGTACGAAAATATTATAACAGAATTAATTGCTGTTTTTGTCTTCAGTGGGGGTGTGACCTGCGCTCTGAGCACGAGCAATACCTGTTGGCTCACTGTGGGCAGCTGCCTCTGTTTGTGACAGACTTCCCTGCCGCTGTTAGACCCTTCTATGCCAAGATGAATAAAGGAGAGGACCCTCTTCAAACTGTGAGGTCTATTGTCATGATGCTGCATTGAGGGGTACATGTCCCTTCTCTGTACTCCCATAGAGGAGGAGTACTTGTGCCCCTCTCCTGTACTCCCATAGAGGAGTACTTGCTCCTCTCCTGTACTCCCATAGAGGAGGAGTACTTGCTCCTCCCCTGTACCCCTAGAGAAGGAGTACTTGCCCCTCCCCTGTACCCCTAGAGGAGGAGTACTTGCTCCTCCCCTGTACCCCTAGAGGAGGAGTACTTGCCCCTCCCCTGTACCCCTAGAGGAGGAGTACTTGCTCCTCTCCTGTACTCCCATAGAGGAGGAGTACTTGCTCCTCCCCTGTACCCCTAGAGGAGGAGTACTTGCTCCTCCCCTGTACCCCTAGAGGAGGAGTACTTGCTCCTCCCCTGTACCCCTAGAGGAGGAGTACTTGCCCCTCCCCTGTACCCCTAGAGGAGGAGTACTTGCTCCTCTCCTGTACTCCCATAGAGGAGGAGTACTTGCTCCTCCCCTGTACCCCTAGAGGAGGAGTACTTGCTCCTCCCCTGTACCCCTAGAGGAGGAGTACTTGCTCCTCCCCTGTACCCCTAGAGGAGTACTTGCCCCTCCCCTGAATGTTTCCAATGTGTCATTCTGGCAATAAAGGCCATGTCCTTTAATTTGTTTCGGCATACACCAGGGGTAGAGGGTTGGCTTGGTGATGTGATGTGTGTTGGTATGCAGCTGTGCACCAGGGGTAGAGGGTTGGCTTGGTGATGTGATGTGTGCAGCTATGCACCAGGGGTAGAGGGTTGGCTTGGTGATGTGATGTGTGTAGCTGTGCACCAGGGGTAGAGGGTTGGCTTGGTGATGTGATGTGTGTAGCTGTGCACCAGGGGTAGAGGGTTGGCTTGGTGATGTGATGTGTGTAGCTGTGCACCAGGGTAGAGGGTTGGCTTGGTGTTGTGATGTGTGTAGCTGTGCACCAGGGGTAGAGGGTTGGCTTGGTGATGTGATGTGTGTTACTGTGGACCAGGGGTAGAGGGTTGGCTTGGTGATGTGATGTGTGCAGCTGTGCACCAGGGGTAGAGGGTTGGCTTGGTGATGTGATGTGTGTTACTGTGCACCAGGGGTAGAGGGTTGGCTTGGTGATGTGATGGGTGCAGCTGTGCACCAGGGGTAGAGGGTTGGCTTGGTGATGTGATGTGTGTAGCTGTGCACCAGGGGTAGGGTTTGCTTGGTGATGTGATGTGTGTAGCTGTGCACCAGGGGTAGAGGGTTGGCTTGGTGTTGTGATGTGTGTAGCTGTGCACCAGGGGTAGAGGGTTGGCTTGGTGATGTGAGTGTGTTGGTGTGCAGGTGTCGTGCCTGGACCTGTTGGTGCCTGGAGTGGGAGAGTTGGTGGGAGGTAGTATGAGAGAAGATGATTACCACATCATGAAGCAGCGACTGGACAGGTAGGTTGTTTGAAGGGCTCCTGCCACGTGAGGTGGTTGCAGGCTAAGGTATGGGAGGAGAACATGAACAGGCCAGTCATTTTTCTAATGGCAACTTATGCATCTTAATGCATTCAACTGTTATCTTCTGCACGTCATTAAGTTCTTCGTCCACTCAAGGCCAGACAGCTCACAGCAGGGAAAAGTGATCAGCCGGTTAACCAATTGACTGCAGACTTTCTGTGTGATCCCAATATGTTTAAATAGAATTTAATTATAGTTGTAACAGCAAACTCATTAGAATGCAGGTACAAGAGGCTGCAGTTTGGCAGGAATCAGTATTGACATGAGCAAACAAAAGGTATGCATTGCAGCTTTCCTCGCCAGAAGAGCTTCCAGAAACACTAACCAATTCAATCAAGACCTATGAAAGACTGGCAATGATATCAATTGTTGTTTTCCCCTTCATTTTTTCCCTTTGCTCACCACATCAAACTGGAAGTAAGCTTTCTGAATCTGCTGTTCTTTGCACAAGTTTATTTTTGTTACGATTTTTGTTGTGACCTGATGTCTGAGCTTGCAGCTGTATCTGCTTATGGTGGTCAAGTGGTTCAAGTGGGTGATGTGATAGGTGAGGAATGGGTGAGGTCAGGGATAAAGTGATAGGTTCTGGATAAGGTGGTGGTCAACTACTGATTGTCAACTACTGGGTAAGGTGGTTCTCAACTACTGGGTAAGGTGATAGGTCAACTACTGGGTAAGGTGATTGGTCAACTACTGGGTAAGGTGATTGGTCAACTACTGGGTAAGGTGGTTGTTAACTACTGGGTAAGGTGATAGGTCAACTACTGGGTAAGGTGGTTGTCAACTACTGGGTAAGGTGATAGGTCAACTACTGGGTAAGGTGGTTGTTAACTACTGGGTAAGGTGATAGGTCAACTACTGGGTAAGGTGGTTGTCAACTACTGGGTAAGGTGGTTGTCAACTACTGGGTAAGGTGATAGGTCAACTACTGGGTAAGGTGGTTGTCAACTACTGGGTAAGGTGATAGGTCAACTACTGGGTAAGGTGGTTGTCAACTACTGGGTAAGGTGATAGGTCAACTACTGGGTAAGGTGATAGGTCAACTACTGGGTAAGGTGATAGGTCAACTACTGGGTAAGGTGATAGGTCAACTACTGGGTAAGGTGATAGGTCAACTACTGGGTAAGGTGGTTGTCAACTACTGGGTAAGGTGATAGGTCAACTACTGGGTAAGGTGATAGGTCAACTACTGGGTAAGGTGATAGGTCAACTACTGGGTAAGGTGATAGGTCAACTACTGGGTAAGGTGGTTGTTAACTACTGGGTAAGGTGATAGGTCAACTACTGGGTAAGGTGGTTGTCAACTACTGGGTAAGGTGGTTGTCAACTACTGGGTAAGGTGATAGGTCAACTACTGGGTAAGGTGGTTGTCAACTACTGGGTAAGGTGATAGGTCAACTACTGGGTAAGGTGATAGGTCAACTACTGGGTAAGGTGATAGGTCAACTACTGGGTAAGGTGATAGGTCAACTACTGGGTAAGGTGATAGGTCAACTACTGGGTAAGGTGATAGGTCAACTACTGGGTAAGGTGATAGGTCAACTACTGGGTAAGGTGATAGGTCAACTACTGGGTAAGGTGGTTGTCAACTACTGGGTAAGGTGATAGGTCAACTACTGGTAAGGTGATAGGTCAACTACTGGTAAGGTGATAGGTCAACTACTGGTAAGGTGATAGGTCAACTACTGGGTAAGGTGATAGGTCAACTACTGGGTAAGGTGATAGGTCAACTACTGGGTAAGGTGATAGGTCAACTACTGGGTAAGGTGATAGGTCAACTACTGGGTAAGGTAATAGGTCAACTACTGGGTAAGGTGGTTGTCAACTACTGGGTAAGGTGATAGGTCAACTACTGGGTAAGGTGATAGGTCAACTACTGGGTAAGGTGATAGGTCAACTACTGGGTAAGGTGATAGGTCAACTACTGGGTAAGGTGATAGGTCAACTACTGGGTAAGGTGATAGGTCAACTACTGGGTAAGGTGATAGGTCAACTACTGGGTAAGGTGATAGGTCAACTACTGGGTAAGGTGATAGGTCAACTACTGGGTAAGGTGATAGGTCAACTACTGGGTAAGGTGGTTGTCAACTACTGGGTAAGGTGATAGGTCAACTACTGGTAAGGTGATAGGTCAACTACTGGTAAGGTGATAGGTCAACTACTTGGCAAGGTGACAAGAGAGTGAGTTGTGTGCTGGTGGCTCTAGGTCTAATCCAAAGCCTCATTCTCTGATATATATATGTATGGTCAAAGTCAAATTAAACTTTAAATTTCCATTACTAGTATATACTGGTCACTTGACATTCGCCATCCCTCCCAAAAATGCAAGAATAAAATTCTGAAATGTGAGGGGGTCTGGGGAAAGTTGTTTTTTTGTTTGCTTGCATTTTGTGCCAGATCGTCTGGACTACAGTCAGCAAAGAACTGATGGAGTAGTCTACATTGCAGCAGCTGTGCATATTGCTGACAAACTATCAAGTGGAGTAGTTCTCGGTAGCTCTACAGCTGATCAATCTCTCGACTGAACCAACTCTTGGCATCATTACAGCTGGTGGACAACATGACTGCAGCGATTCTTGACAAAGCCATAGCTAAACTATACTCAAATGCAGTAGGCTCGACATAACTAAAGTTGACTGACACTCGAATACTAATCGACATCGCCACAGTTCCAGGTCGCCCGACTGGATACTGGATTAGCTCTTGGCATCCACATAGCAGACCTTCTGCTCAAATGCTGTGGCTCTGACATGGACGCAGTCTTGACGTGCACACAGCAATGAGCATCGTACAATTATAATGCGCTTTAAAAATGAATTTCAAAAGTGTCCCACACACTGTGAAATTCTTCGTGGGAAACCAATGCAGCAGAAACATCAGGTATAATTTAACTGCTACTGTGCTCGGGCAAGTGTGTCTGCCATTTAAAAGTATATAGTCATAGAGAAAGAACACATCACCATTGTCGAGTGCTTGAGGTAAGCAAGGGCTTGCCTGAGAGGACAAGGTTTGGACATTATTGACACCCCCCCCCCCCCAAGGATGTCAACTTTTATGTAATAAGCTCTGAAATTTGACTCTTTTCCCCACCATTAATGGCGACTGACTGATAGTCATTAAATGGGTAAGCTTGTGTTACATGATGCCCACCTCTACATCAAGCCCAGTGGTCTCGGGCCTCTGTTGCATCAACAATTTTTTCTCCGTATGTTTTTTAAAATTTAGTGTATGTGTGTGTGTTTCTAGTGAAGGAAAAACAGAACAGTACCAATGGTAAGCCAATAAAGAGCACTGTCCTCAATGCTTATCTATCGTTCATCAGGTATTTGGACTTGAGGAGATTTGGCAGTGTGCCTCATGGAGGATTTGGCCTAGGATTTGAGCGATTGCTACAGGCGATGTTAGGTGTGGAGAACATCAGAGACGTCATTGCTTTCCCAAGATATGCTGGCTCCTGTCTACTTTGAAGAATGTTGTCGTGACGACTCCACCATTGCTTGTATTCCTTGTGTGGTACCTGATGTGCACTTCTACTGCTAATCAATTGCTTATGGCAATTGTTTTCACATCCTACTATTTTTTGTGTTTCGTATTTGTTTATGCTTTGTAGTATTTCAACTATAATTATTGGATTGGGTTGTCAAGAGGAAAATGCATGCATTAGACCACTATTTAGTTAATTGATGAGTTGAAATAGATGAGTTGAAATATTAATTTTACAATAAGACTAGAGCATCTAGTCGAAACGTTGAGAGAAGACAATTTCAAGTAATAATAACAATAAACAAAAATACCAAAATAACTAATTAACAATAAATACAACTAAAAGACGAGTTCAACTCCTGACTGACCCCAAAACAGTCAAGGCAATCCCCGCTGGACTGCAACTGAGAGATGCTGAAGGAGGTGAGCACAGGCATTCACCTCCCCAGTTCTTTGCCTTATCCTGAGGCTGAGCTCTTTCAGGAAAGCCATCGACCTGTTCCCGATGTTCCCGATGGCCACAGGCACCAAAAAGTGGCAAGGATCTAGGCTGGTATACTAACTTGGCCACTTTGTTCTCCTCAGCCATAGCAGCCACAGCTTCAGCACTACTACTGCTGCACCCCAACATGACTGGGGAAACATATCTGGACAGGTTGCATCCCACACACGTTATCCCATCAGGCCTTTTACCGTCAGAATGAAAAATACCCAACGGTTCCATCCTGGAAGGGGCACCAATGCCCGGAAGATGACGTCGTTCATGGCGGTATGACGGTAGAAAAGACCTTCGCTCCTCTTGCAGCTAAGACCATGCATAGCAAGGCAATCCACTTCTGCTCCACAGTGCTAGCAGTTACGGGGGTGACACAAAGTGGAGCCCAAGCGAAGAGCCACGGCAACCCTGACAGTATCATCCATCCTCAAACCTTGTAATGTATCTCAACTGAGAGTTCATTGAGAATATTTTTAATTGTTTATTTTTGTGTGAACTAGAGGATATAATTATATCCACAGGTTCAATTCGATTCTCAGAAAATATCTTGTGATATACTGTAGGTGTATTTGGTCAAGCATGTTATGTACTAAATAACTGCCAGTTCTGCATTGAAACTCGGTCCTCTTTCTGCTCTTGCAATGTATACAAGAGGCTGCACACACTTAGTTGTGCATCACATCACCCACCATTCCTGAATCCAGTGTTCATTGAGGGGGGAGATTGGAACAACACAACTGATTTTGCAGGCACGTATTTATCCCGAGTTATAATTTAGAAGGAGAAATGATTTTTATAAGGACTCGAATTTTTTCTAAGTAGCTAATTGCATGCACATGATAATTTTTGTCAGTAAAATGAAGCGCAGGATTTTAAGGAACAAACACAATTTCCATGTCCCTGCCCAACTAGCTCAAGTCGATCATGATGCCGACTGTTCTCTTCTGTCTAAATCTTCATCCCATGCTATACACTGTGCAGAAAGTTGGAGCATGATCTGATGGTAAGCCTTCAGCAGCGTCTTGACCTCGCCAGTAATCTCCTCCACTGACCTCTCTTGTTCTGCATGCCGTCTCACCACTCCAGCAAGCTGCTTCTCGTGACTTTCCAACCCTTGGAACTCGGTCGTGTTGACGTAATCCTTTAACTGCTGCAGCTCTTCCACTTGAGCGGCATTGGTCATCGTCTCCAGCTGCTTGGCATAACCAACCAGGATGTCTTCTTTAGCCTCATATTGTGAATTATCGGTAGAAGTGACATTTAGGAGGAAATTTGGTTGGAGGGTGCATTCCAAAGAGTCTATTTTGCTCCACAGGGAGTGCACAGTTGCCTTGTTATGGCTTCCCAGACAGTCCTCAAGTTTCTGCTGCATTGCCTACAACAAACATAATGAAGAGTATATACATGATTGTTTCTTTTGGAGACCCTTTACCAATAACCATGTTGGAAATAGTCGTGACAACTGATCATCAGATGGCTTCTTTACTCGGTATTTACTCAATACTGATACTCAATACCGATTATAAATGGCACACGAGCTGATCATTGACAACCACTGCTATCCACACCTTACCCAATCAAATAACCTATTATTGCATGCAGGTTATGGCAAAAGACACTCATGAATTATAGCAGAGATATGACCTTGGGGGGGGGGGGTGCTGCCATTTTGAAATATGGGTACTACACCCCCAAAAGAAGGCTGGGATGTACAGGAAAACCAAAAGTATACGAAGAAAAGGAAAAATGCTCTTCTTCACAAATTTCACCTCAACTGTAGGATAGAGAGGAGGCTGATCCACCTTCAAACGCCCATTTCCCAGTAACTTCTTCTCGAGGACTTCTATCCTTCGAGAAAGAGAGACCAGATAGTTGTCTGAACCCACAGCAGCCTCGTTCAATCGTCTCGTGGGAGATGTTACTTGAGTAGTAACGGACATTTCTAGCTTTCCACCACGCCCATTTATAACGATCTTTACCTCGCCTCAAAACCCCGTTCTAAATGTGTCGAGTTGATGAAGGTGGTGACTTTAGAGGAGCAGTACGCATTGCTAGTTCTGGTGATTCTTTGGCAGGTAACTCTAGCTTCTCTTCTGGAAAAGAACCCTCAGCTTCATCTTAAATCTAATTCCACTTTTCTCTTCCCTTTGCTGTATGTAACTTTTGCATGGTTACCTACCAAAAGAGAGCACACGCAGAATTTATGGAGCTCCAAAGTCGTTCACCACAAATTGCATTGTATGTTATCGGCTCCCATAAACAACCTGTGTACTCTTCTGGCGTCTCTTCCACCTTGTTGTTTTTGTAATATTTAAATATTTTTAAACCTCAAGCACTGAGAGGAACACAGTGCATGGACTGATCCATCTAGCTAAAGGTAATGACAAAGGAGGCTCAACAAACGAAGAGAGTGAGAAGACAATTGCACAGCTTGTGTTCACCTTTGAAGCTTGGTAATGCCATTTTTGAAATGAGATTTTATTATGCTTATTTAGTATTGAAGAGAGTTGGCCCTAGATCTACTTCCACTTGTCCACCATTTGTAGTGCCCATTCTCTCTCTCTCCTTTGGAAGTGAGGCCATCCAGTCCTTTGGGCCCCCTTCTGTTTCATCTTTAAAATTGCAAGAGAGCTCTACAATTATTGTTCTCCGAGTTTGGATGATGGTACGTACATGTAGTTTGGAGTGGGAGGAGGGGGGGTAATTTAAAAGATAAGCTCCATGATCTGAATAGAGTGGAAATTTTTTCTGTAGAGTTGGGATCACAACTTGAACTGCAAAGTGTGTGAGGTCCGATTCAGAGACCTAGGGAAGTTTTTACATGTGCTGCTCCAGGTCTTCGAACAATCCCGAGGTTGTCTGTTGGCTAGGATCTCCTATATATTGGTGGTGGTATGAAAAGAATTGAAGCGTTCAAAATTGACACTGACACTTATGGATATATAGCAGACTTGGACAGTTAAGCCAATGATGCCTTCAACCTCCTCTAAAATGCATTGCCATCCCCCCCCCAAAATTTCATTGCTTTCTTTCCCTCCAGTACACTTCAAGAATTTGACTATTCCACCTTGGTGAGATAACTCTTGTGTCAATGACCCTGTTTGGTTTTGGGCATCCCTCTCTGTCTTGTGTCCTGGGAGAGACAACCAAGCTTTCTACTCGGTATCAATGACCCTGCTTGGTCTTGGGCATCCCTCTCTGGGGGAGACAACCAAACATGTGTCAATGATCCTGCATGGTCGGAGGCATCCCTTCTTGTGGAATCTGGCGTCCTGGGTATATATGTAATGCTTGAAATCTGCAAGTGATCTTGGTCTCTGTTGTGGAGAGGGTCATGCTAGCAGCCTGCATCTCCACGTCTACATAACACACAACAGCAGTTCACCACCACATGATTCTTTCTAAGTCTCACGGACAATCCTGAAATGTTCCACTCATGATGACTGCCTTTACTCCGCTACTGATCCTACTTCCCGCATGTGGATTCAGGCTGCAGCTGGAAAAGAGTGAGTTGGGTGCTTGGATTCACAGCCTCCCAATGTCTTCATCAGGACTCGTGGATGATGATGTCATTCATTAGTTGTATCCCCAATGCAAACTGAATGACATCATCTCAGTGAGAATCTCAGGCAGACCTGCTAAGAATTGTCTCAGTTGCTCAAAGCATCAGGGCTGCACAACTGCCCTTAGATGTCACTTGCATCAACTCTCCAGTATGTCACTCGGATTGCAAGCGTCTTGACGGAGTCTCTTAATTTCCCAGGAGAATGGTTTGAGTTCTTTGTGGGATTCCACCTATATGTGTTGACACCTTTGTTCCTATGCCAACTGTGATCTCAGACAATTCAGGTTGCATTGCTGACGGCAGGATATCTGAAAGGCAAGCATGCGAGTGGACTACTCACCACTTCGTGTGCAGTGGTATTCCCATGAATATTTGATTTTAATTTTTCCCTTTAGTTGTTAAAAAAATTAAACAAAAGAAGATAAAAGAGCTACAAATTCAGCACATGAGCACACAATATTTCCCCCCCCCCCTCCCCCACTCTAATGATAATGGTTTTAGTGCTTAATTGAAGTGTCAAACATTCGAATGAGCGCTCTTCTTTGCACACTTGTTCCCTTTGATGTGTTGTCGTGATCTTCCTGAGAAAACGCAAATCCACCTGCCACAAAATCAACAACCGATTAATGACATTTCTGATTACAAGATGGCATGCATCTTACGAGTTTTCCTTTTAAAAGTGAGAGAACTGAGACCTTGTGCAGCAAGCCCTTCAGCATGCCTTTCCCCGCCATTCAAGATATCAACAAGAGTAACAGGTGAAGCAAGGGGTTAGGGTTGTAAAGTGGGGCCACACAACTTACCGTGCTGAGTAAGACACTGATATACTCATGTCGTCAAACTTCCTGTACGACGAGCTGCGTCCAAAGCTCCACCCCACTCCTTCCACACACTTCAACCTCTCTACATCCAATGCCGTTGGGTAAAAGATCTTCTGAATTCTGAGACAAATAAATAATAAATAACATCAATTAAAAAGCCTACTCCGGCAGAGATGCATCACTGGTTATTTCCAGAGCAGTGCATTGGATCAACATTGCTAGTAAACTTATTGCTCGGCATCGCACACTGTCGGTGTACTTAATTGAATCTTGAAAAGTAGTTTGAGTGACCACTGTCTGATTTTGTCAATTGTACAACTTGCAGTTTCCTTTTGGTTACTCCTAAGACCTGTAGCAAAATTGGTTACTTGCAGCTGCTGCTTGATGACCACAAGCTTCCATGTCTACACCAACAGAAAGCTGTATTCCACTCCCACCAGCGTGCTCTGTGGGGTTCAACTCAGACAAGCTACAAACTTTGCACTATACTAATTGGGTCTGGTGTTTAAGGGATTATCACTTATTGAATCTCATTATAGCACCTCCTGTGGTATACTAGACACTCGTGTGAGAGCTCCTTGAAGCCCGTGGACAATTCAGGGATCAACTATGGATGTCCAAAGTGCACCTAATACTGGCTAGGGCTAGAGCTAGGAGGGCTAGGACCAGGACTAGGCTAGAAGGCTAGGGCTAGAAGCGTAGGACTAGGGCTAGGAGACTAGGAGGCCAGGACCAGGACTAGGCTAGAAGCCTAGGGCTAGAAGCCTAGGGCTAGAAGCGTAGGACTAGGGCTAGGAGACTAGGTCTAGGAGGCTAGGACTAGAAGGCTAGGACTAGGGCTAGGAGGACTAGGGCTAGGAGGCTAGAACTAGGACTAGAGTTTGGAGGCTAGGACTAGAGCTTGGAGGCTAGGACTAGAGCTTGGAGGCTAGGACTAGAGCTTGGAGGCTAGGACTAGAGCTTGGAGGCTAGGACTAGAGCTTGGAGGCTAGGACTAGAGCTTGGAGGCTAGGACTAGAGCTTGGAGGCTAGGACTAGAGCTTGGAGGCTAGGACTAGAGCTTGGCTAGGACTAGAGCTTGGAGGCTAGGACTAGAGCTTGGAGGCTAGGACTAGAGCTTGGAGGCTAGGACTAGAGCTTGGAGGCTAGGACTAGAGCTTGGCTAGGACTAGAGCTTGGAGGCTAGGACTAGAGGCTAGGACTAGAGCTTGGAGGCTAGGACTAGAGCTTGGAGGCTAGGACTAGAGCTTGGCTAGGACTAGAGCTTGGAGGCTAGGACTAGAGCTAGGACTAGAGCTTGGAGGCTAGGACTAGAGCTTGGAGGCTAGGACTAGAGCTAGGACTAGAGCTTGGAGGCTAGGACTAGAGCTTGGAGGCTAGGACTAGAGCTAGGAGGCTAGGGCTAGAAGCCTAGGGCTAGGAGGCTAGGACTAGAGCTTGGAGGCTAGGACTAGGACTAGGGCTATGACAGGAGCTAGAAACAGGGCAGGACTAGGCTAGAAGGCTAGGGCTAGAAGGCTAGGGCTAGGAGGCTAGGACTAGAGCTTGGAGGCTAGGACTAGGACTAGGGCTATGACAGGAGCTAGAAACAGGGCAGGACTAGGCTAGAAGGCTAGGGCTAGAAGGCTAGGGCTAGGAGGCTAGGACTAGAGCTTGGAGGCTAGGACTAGGACTAGGGCTAATGACAGGAGCTAGAAACAGGGCAGCACTAGGACTAGGCTAGGGCTAGGACCAGACGTAAGGCTAGGATCAGGGCTAGCAATTAATGAGCAGCAACTTTGAACTTGGGACAACATAGCTGATGTCTGGATCGTCCACAGCATCACTGGATCACTCTGAAGCAGGACACAAAGGATATCTCAGTAACGATGACAAAAATATCAACCTACACTGTCTTGAGAAGATCAGGAAACATGGCGATTAATGGTGCGAGGATGAAGACACAATAGAAGACAAAGGAGCTGTAGAGTTTGTAGTCTATGCCTACCATCACCACAGCCAGGGGGAAGGTGGGCCAGAAGTGAGAGTAGATCAGCAAGAAAAGGAACCAGAGGAGAATGCTACCCCACACAGTTAAGTGGTGCATCTACAGGAAGAATGTACATGCAGAGGTCATGGCAAATGTGTAACAAGGAAAAAATATAGACAGTGATGCTACCTACTGTAATATCTGGAATTTAAAATAATCCTTCATGTCATAATAGTCTTATTATTTACGGCAGTTGTCTAAAGCATACATCTGTTACAAAGAAAAACCAGTCCGAAGAAAAACCAGTGAAGCTAATGAGATTGGTAAGCCCACCAGTAAACTTCTCGAAGCTAGCTTCTCTCCTGCACCATCAACAGGCACACAATCGAACAGCTAACTACACCAAACTTTCCTTATTTTTTCTCACAATTGTATATAAATGTTTTAAATTGACATACTGAAAACATATCCTGTTTTTGTAGGTAATGGGACAAAGAAAAATTGATATAAGCACAGATTTATGTTACATATTATGCCTTCATCAGTTGATGTATTTGCACAATACAGAAGTATTGGACTATAACCACCACTAGGACATAGCTAAAACCGATGCATGACACATCTCCACAATCAATAGTCTTGCTCTTGAGAAACCCACCCCTCCTGGTCAGCATTTCATACACCGCTTATTGGGCACAGAGGCTTACCGCTTATTGGGCACAGAGGTTTACTGCATTGTTGACTCCCACCCTACTACATTATTACCTATTACCAACACTTTACCAACTGAATCCCAATCAATTTATTCATAATGAGGAAAGGAGCAGCAAGTGAAGGAAGAGAAAAAGGGTGGAAAAGCTAGAGAAGTTTGTGGTAACCATGGGCACCAGTGGAAGTAACCATGGGCACCAGTGGAAGTGCCTCTCACATGCATGCACACACACACACACACTTACCCACCACACACACTTACCCACGGCCAGTACTGTGACTCGAGAGCCAATTTCAAGTTGACAGTGATGACAACACACTACAGATATAATATATTATAATAGCACCAAACTCGGAGTTCGACTCGAGTAGCTCTAATAGAAAAATGATGATGAAGGAACAAACACAACAAAGAAGTGAGTAACATTACAACACACAAGCTAATGAGAGCAATAGTAAGCATACTAATATAAACTTGAGGTGAAAGACGGACACTAGCGCACTAGGAACATTCACGTTGCAAGAGTGATCATTAGTGCAATGGCCAACTTACCGTGTAGACGGTGTTTCCCACGTACCAGAGACCCATCACCTTACCATTGCCAAATGGAACCTCTGAGTATATACATACACACACCACACAGAGCACACATTACATATGCACTTGATCTAGTGCTCCTCTGTGTTACCCTGTGCAATCATCAGGTAGACGCCGAAGAAGAGGACGATGGAATGATAGAGAGAAAGAAGAATCCATTTCCAAAAAACCTGCACAACACCCACGCAGACCAGCCCACTAAACCACTAAGGTCCGGCATGAAAGGTTACATCATACTTACCCACGGGTTGAAGTTTTGTCCGTCCTGCAAGGGCCTGTAAAGACGAGGATTAGCTAGTCGACCTTCTGCGCTCAAATTTTGTTCAAAGAAACCGAAGGTGAATGGTGCTGATGCTGTGAAGAGCTGCAAATAAGGATAAACGATTGACAATGACAACAACAAAACCTATTGTTAAAATGATGGCCACACCTACCACATTATAGAGTCCTATCGTCCACCTCTCAAAGAGAGGCTGTCCGGAGAATCCATTGAACATTGCAAACCAGAACTACATGGAATTGGGACAGTGGGAATGGGGAAATAGAATAGGGACAGATGAATGAAATGATGATTTTGGAGAAATAGAATCAGGAGTGAAAGATGAATGAACATGTGCAGATTGGAATGAAGACGAGAATAGAACCAGAATGGAAACAGAATACAATACAATCAAGACAGAGAGATACATGTAGGAATGGAATTGAGACCTCAATGGTATAGAGGACAATGTTCTTGTAGAAGGAGAAGAGGATGACTGTAGCTTGTCTGTTGTAGTTCCATGCTCCATGCACCAGAAGAAGTCGAACAAGGTAGCGGAACTACCAGTAGAGATAGAGGACAAGATCAACATCTTCTCACACACAAGCACCTCTCTCCCTCTCTCGTACCAAATACTCTCTCACACATGCCCTCATCCTACCTCCTCACCTCACTTAACACACCTCAACCACTCATCCTAGGCACATCCTCACACTTATCACACCTCAACCACTCATCCTAGGCACATCCTCACACTTAACACACCTCAACCACTCATCCTAGGCACATCCTCACACCTCACTTAACAAACCTCACTTAAGGCACCTGAACCGCTCAGTCATCCTAGGCACATCCTCACACCTCACTTAACAAACCTCACTTAAGGCACCTGAACCGCTCAGTCATCCTAGGCACATCCTCACACCTCACTTAACAAACCTCACTTAAGGCACCTGAACCGCTCAGTCATCCTAGGCACATCCTCACACCTCACTTAACACACCTCACTTAAGGCACCTGAACCACCCAGTCATCCTAGGCACATCCTCACACCTCACTTAACACACCTGAGCCACTAATCCTAGGCACACCTCACTTAACAAACCTCACTTAACACACCTGAGCCACTAATCCTAGGCATAACCTCACTACCACATACTTCCTGTCCTCGGTGTATGGAATGAAAACTCTCATAGCAGACTCTCTGAGAAGTAGATTATATCTTAACAACTCAACTGCCCCTGATTGAATTTACATTCAAACTAGTACATTAAAAACCTCTGCGAGCACCTCTTAATTCTCTACAATGGACACTGGTCTAGAACGCTGCTACTATTACAAAATTACCTCCGAAAAAACCCGGACATGAGGCCACACCCCAAAAATTAATTGTAAATTTTGAAACATCACTATTATATAGCTAGCTCTATATAAAGCCCAGCAGTTCTCGACGACTCCACTAACTCTTTCATCCTGTCCATATATATATATCAGGTCCAAAGAGGCAGTACACACATGGCACCTCACCCTGCTCCCTCTGTTGACCTTCTTCCCTGTCACTTCAACACTCTAGTCCATACCCTGCTCCCTCTGTTGACCTTCTTCCCTGTCACTTCAACACTCTAGTCCATACCCTGCTCCCTCTGTTAACCTTCTTCCCTGTCACTTCAACACTCTAGTCCATACCCTGCTCCCTCTGTTGACCTTCTTCCCTGTCACTTCAACACTCTAGTCCATACCCTGATCCCTCTGTTGACCTTCTTCCCTGTCACTTCAACACTCTAGTCCATACCCTGCTCCCTCTGTTGACCTTCTTCCCTGTCACTTCAACACTCTAGTCCATACCCTGCTCCCTCTGTTGACCTTCTTCCCTGTCACTTCAACACTCTAGTCCATACCCTGCTCCCTCTGTTGGCCTTCTTCCCTGTCACTTCAACACTCTAGTCCATACCCTGCTCCCTCTGTTGACCTTCTTCCCTGTCACTTCAACACTCTAGTCCATACCCTGCTCCCTCTGTTGACCTTCTTCCCTGTCACTTCAACACTCTAGTCCATACCCTGCTCCTTCTGTTGGACCTTCTTCCCTGTCACTTCAACACTCTAGTCCATACCCTGCTCCCTCTGTTGACCTTCTTCCCTGTCACTTCAACACTCTAGTCCATACTCTGCTCCCTCTGTTGACCTTCTTCCCTGTCACTTCAACACTCTAGTCCATACCCTGCTCCCTCTGTTGACCTTCTTCCCCGTCACTTCAACAGCAGCTGTGTGCACTTCCTTTCACAAAGTTGATAGTCTTGGCGCTAACCTTACATGGCCTACAATAACATCATCTTTGTACACGGCCATTGCATGTCGATCCTGGCTGTTAGTTGGCTCTCGCCTCAATAGCAATGTCTGTCCTATAACTGCATTCCAAATGTCCATGGAAGCATGTAGCCCCTCACATACGATTGTATCTCTAAAACTCGAATGTCTCGGCCACAACCCGACTTGCCATTTATCTCCTAGCTACAAATCGAAACAATAAGATTACGTAGATAAAACAGCATGCTGGTAACTAAGCTAAGCTGTATATAATCGATTCTCGTGCAGTTTTGAAGCAGCTATAGCAAGCTTCCTACGATGGCAGCGAAGCCAGAGGAAGGACTTGACATTAAAGAAGAAGGTGGAGGTTATCAAGATGGTTGAAAGGAATCCAGGCATGAACATAAGAATCCTAAGTGGAGGTTATCAAGATGGTTGAAGGAGAATCCAGGCATGAATGTAAGAAGATTATCAAGATGGTTGAAAGGAATCCAGAAGAACGTAAGAATCCTAAGTGGAGGTTATCAAGATGGTTGAAAGGAATCCAGGCATGAACATAAGAGAATTTTTTTGACTGTGGGAAGACTCAAATTGGTAAACTCCTGCACGTAGACTGTCTCTGTACGAGTCCAATGCCTCGGGTAGTAGGATCCACACCATGAAGACATCTCGTGTTTCAGAGTATACCAAAATTAATAAACGAGTGGTACACCCTCATGATGTTCAGGGAGTAGCAGTTGACTCCTGCAAGGTGCAAGGATAGCCTTCCGGAAGTATCCACTGTTACAAAAAGGATGACATCTGGAATATGGATGAGAAAGGCATTTTCTGGAAAGCTTTACCTGATCGTGGCTTGGGGGTAAGGGGAAAGGAGTGCCAGGAGGCGAGACAAATAAGCCAAGGATTACGGCCGCTTTGTTTGTAACTGCATCAGGTGAAAAATAAAAACCTGTGGTAAAATGGAAATCCAAAAATCCACATTGCTGGAGAAGATTTGATAAAGCAGTCTTACCTGTAATTTATTTCAGCCACAAGAAAGTATAGATATCTGGAGAAATAATGGAATCTATTCTTACAAAACTAAATCGGGTTTTGTAATAACAATCGCTCCCTTTTGTTACTTAAGCATAATGCAGCTTGTCATCCAAAAGACAAAATTCACTGCCATCAGAGTATGTTTTCTGCCACCTAATACAACCTCGAAACATCAGCCTCTGGATCTTGGAATAATTAAAAATTCCTAGGTTCATTACCGTCACCTCTTTTTGAAGTATGTCTTGTCGAAGATTGACGAGTGAGACACTGCCACTGATGTGATAAAGTCTGTGAACATTCCTGCAGCAATTAGGTGGATAGCCTATTGGTCAATGGTTAAAGCAGAAACAATCTCTAAGTGATTTCGAAGGGCTGGTGTCTTGGATTCTGCTATGAATGTTGTCACTCGAGGCTTTGGTGAAGAGGAGTCTCCTGAGGACCCTTCCTTAGCAGCAGATCTCAAAGTGTGAGGCTTCAGGGGCTTATTGACCAAGCAATGAGGGATGAGGAGGGTTGTACGCTGGAAGAGTACGTGAATGAGGATAATGGTCTTCCAGTTTGTACAGACATGGATACTGACAGCTGGGCAGAAACCTTTTTATCCCATCTTGGGCAGAGAGTGAAGACGATGACGATGGAATAAGAGAGAGCGATGATGACCCATTAAAGCGAACAGATTTAAGGAGGCCATTCTATCATTAGAGGATATCCAGGGTTCTTAGAAAGAAGAGGGTTCTCCTGGAAGAATCCCTGGAAATTGGCTCCAAAGTGGACAGAATGGCTAGCCTGCAATTGGCAGCAACCAGGCAGACTTCTCTGTCGGACATTGTTTAGCTACGTAAGTACATGTATAATGATTATCTGATACTTTTTTTGTGATTGTGGTTATGCAATAACGTTATGTGAAAACCTCCGAGAAGAGGACAACCTTGCTACAAGGGACAAATCGTCCAGGCCCCAATGTGTCCTCTCTTCAGAGGTTTCACTGTATTTCATACCCCACACTTCATACACCTGGATAACATTCTCCCCCCCCCCCCCCCCCCTCCCCCCCGCACACACACACGCCCTTACCTGGGCTATGGCATAGTCTGAGGCCAGCGTAGCTTGCAATCCTTCTCGGCCACTGATGCCTACCCCGACATGTGCGGCTTGGATCATGCCCACGTCATTAGCTCCATCCCCGATGGCCAGAGTGACCTGCTTGCTATGCCTATCCTGGACTAACTTCACCACCTCAGCCTTCTGCAGTGGGGATACTCGGCAACAGATGACAGCCTTGCAGGCAAGGGCAAGGTCCAGGAATGATTGCCTGTTGGTCTCTGTCAGGGCCAAAGAGAGTGCCTTTCCAGCAATGATCAGAGCCGCCTGGAGAGGGGAAGAACTAGAAATAAAGTCTAGGCTAACAGCTAGAGGGCTATAAGGCTGGGGATCTAGAGGTCTAAGGTCTAGAACTCGGCCTAGAGGCTACAACTAGAGTAGGTGTATCTAGGGCTTGGGATAAAGACCAAAGGAAGGCTAGGACTAAAGTTTGCTGAATGAAATGATAGAAGTGAATGGAGCAGGTCTAGAAGAAGCCATCAATTGTAACTTCTAACTGAAATACTAGCTGAGAACCTAGGGTTAGGACTAGGGCTAGGGGTAAACTAGGGCTAGGAATAAACGAGGGCTAGAGGTAAACTAGGGTTAGGACTAGGGCTAGGGGTAAACTAGGGCTAGGACTAGGGCTAGGAATAAACTAAGGACTAGGGCTAGGAATAAACTAGGGCTAGGGGTAAACTAGGGTTAGGACTAGGGCTAGGGATAAACTAGGGCTAGGGCTAGGACTAGGGCTAGGAATAAACGAGGGCTAGGGGTAAACTAGGGTTAGGACTAGGGCTAGGGATAAACTAGGGCTAGGACTAGGGCTAGGGAACTAGGGCTAGGAATAAACTAGGGTTGGGGTAAACTAGGGCTAGGTCTAGGGCTATGGGTAAACTAGGGCTAGGACTAGGGCTAGGACTAGGGCTAGGAATAAACTAGGGCTAGGGGTAAACTAGGGTTAGGGCTAGGGGTAAACTAGGGCTAGGGATAAACTAGGGCTAGGGGTAAACTAGGGTTAGGGCTAGGGGTAAACTAGGGCTAGGGATAAACTAGGGCTAGGGGTAAACTAGGGTTAGGGCTAGGGGTAAACTAGGGCTAGGGATAAACTAGGGCTAGGGGTAAACTAGGGTTAGGGCTAGGGGTAAACTAGGGCTAGGGATAAACTAGGGTTGGGGGTAAACTAGGGTTAGGACTAGGGCTAGGGGTAAACTAGGTCTAGGGCTAGGGCTAGGAATAAACTAGGGCTAGGGATAAACTAGGGTTAGGGCTAGGAATAAACTAGGGCTGGGGTAAACTAGGGTTAGGACTAGGGCTAGGAATGAACTAGGGCTAGGACTAGGGCTAGGGTTAACTAGGGCTAGGGGTAAACTAGTTAGGACTAGGGCTAGGAATAAACTAGGGCTGGGGGTAAACTAGGGTTAGGACTAGGGCTAGGAATAAACTAGGGCTAGGGGTAAACTAGGGTTAGGAGTAGGGCTAGGAATAAACTAGGGCTAAGGGTAAACTAGGGTTAGGACTAGGGCTAGGAATAAACTAGGGCTAAAGGTAAACTAGGGTTAGGACTAGGGCTAGGAATAAACTAGGGCTGGGGGTAAACTAGGGCTAGGGTAAACTAGGGTTAGGACTAGGGCTAGGAATGAACTAGGGCTAGGACTAGGGCTAGGGTTAAACTAGGGCTAGGAGTAAACTAGGGTTAGGACTAGGGCTAGGAATAAACTAGGGCTGGGGGTAAACTAGGGTTAGGACTAGGGCTAGGAATAAACTAGGGCTAGGGGTAAACTAGGGTTAGAACTAGGGCTAGGAATGAACTAAGGCTAGGGCTAGTGGTAAACTAGGGTTAGGACTAGGGCTAGGAATAAACTAGGGCTAGGGGTAAACTAGGGTAGGACTAGGACTAGGAATAAACTAGGGCTAGGGGTAAACTAGGGTTAGGACTAGGGCTAGGAATAAACTAGGGCTGGGGTAAACTAGGGCTAGGGGTAAACTAGGGTTAGGACTAGGGCTAGGAATAAACTAAGGCTAGGACTGGGGCTAGGGATAAACTAGGGCTAGGGGTAAACTAGGGTTAGGACTAGGGCTAGGAATAAACTAAGGCTAGGACTGGGGCTAGGGATAAACTAGGGCTGGGGGTAAACTAGGGTTAGGACTAGGGCTAGGAATAAACTAGGGCTAGGGCTAGGAATAAACTAGGGCTAGGTCTAGGGCTAGGGGTAAACTAGGGTTGGGGGTAAACTAGGGCTAGATCTAGGGCTAGGAATAAACTAGGGCTGGGTGAGAAGCACTTACACTTGACTCAGTGCCCACACCTTCAAAGCTGTTCTTATACATCTCAAGGTGATCATCAAGCACACGTCCGATAACCTGCAAAATGTGGACATGTCCAAGGTCATGTGACATTTCCAGATGTCACATGCACCGGCTATAATGCTAGACAATGCCATGTGTAACTTGTCCTCACACTCCCCACCATCTATGTATACCAATACAAGGCACACATGCACTATGGCCTTCTAGAGTTTGGGGGCTAATGGATGAGTTGCTATATTTTCATCCATTCCTCCTCTCGACATGCCGTGTGCTCCTCAGGGAAGAAGCTAACATCAGACGTTTTCTCCTCCTACTAATTTCACTCTAATAGTAATGAACAGTGATTGCACTCTCAGTTGACATAGTCGATAGATCCTGAGGAAGGCTAAGGCATCAGCCGAACATCAAGTGAGCAAATTTAAGTTGATTATCGAGAAAGTTGTTGAATTAATAATGAGTGCTTGCAAAAGTACTCACCAGAAATGCACTCTAGTAAGTGTAGTAAGTAATAATACCACACACACACACACACACACACACACACACACACACACACACACACACACACACACACATACAGCTTCTGTGGAGCCCTCGATGATAAGAAGAGGCATGTCTTCGGTGAGCTGACGTGAAGCAAATCCGATGTTTATGGCCGTCTCCTGCTTGTCTCCCGTCAATACCCACACCTTAATCCCCGCCTCCTTTAGCACCTCTAGGGCTTCAGGCACGCCCTGGTGAGTGGGGTAGAGTTAGGAAAATGCATGTGGATTACTAGGTGTTAATAGCTGTTAATAAATGCAGGTGTTATGAGATGTTAGGGGGTGTAATGGGAGCATGTTATTAATGTTTAGTAGGTGCATTATCAGGTGTGTTACTAAATGTAAATAGTTGTGTTGTTACAAGGTGGTATGAGTTGTTAAATGGTAATTTGTGAACATGGCATGCTACATATTGTTTACGATGTGTTAGATGGTATTGTTAGGCGTGTTACATGGTGTTACAACGTATGCCCACAGGAGTGCGTCCTCAGGGGTGCCTAGTGGTAATCAAACTCAACTTGTTATGGATAGGGCTAAGAGCTAGGGCTAGGAGCTAGCTAGGGCTAGGAGCTAGGGCTAGGAGCTAAGGTTAGGATTAGCAGCTAGGGCTACAAGTCTGTAAATGAAGATTGCAGAGCCACTAGAGCTACTAGGAACTGTCTACGCATATACACAGGGCTGCACACACACTGGTACCACACTGGAATGCAAGCACAGCCTCCAACACACACTGATACCACACTGGAATGCAAGCACAGCCTTACACACTACTGGAGCAAGCACAGCCTCCAACACACACTGGTACCACACTGGAATGCAAGCATAGCACACTGACACTGGAAGCAAGCACAGCCTCCAACACACACTGATACCACACTGGAATGCAAGCACAGCCTTACACACTGACACTGGAAGCAAGCACAGCCTCCAACACACACTGGTACCACACTGGAATGCAAGCATAGCCTTAGACACACACTGACACTGGAAGCAAGCACAGCCTCCAACACACACTGATACCACACTGGAAGCACAGCCTCCAACACACACTGATACCACACTGGAATGCAAGCACAGCCTTACACACTGACACTGGAAGCAAGCACAACCTCCAACGCACACTGATACCACACTGGAATGCAAGCACAGCCTTACACACTGACACTGGAAGCAAGCACAGCCTCCAACACACACTGATACCACACTGGAAGCAAGCACACCCTCCAACACACACTGATACCACACTGGAATGCAAGCACAGCCTTACACACTGACACTGGAAGCAAGCACAGCCTCCAACACACACTGGTACCACACTGGAATGCAAGCATAGCCTTAGACACACACTGACACTGGAAGCAAGCACAGCCTCCAACACACACTGATACCACACTGGAAGCAAGCACAGCCTCCAACACACACTGATACCACACTGGAATGCAAGCACAGCCTTACACACTGACACTGGAAGCAAGCACAGCCTCCAACACACACTGATACCACACTGGAAGCAAGCACACCCTCCAACACACACTGATACCACACTGGAATGCAAGCACAGCCTTACACACTGACACTGGAAGCAAGCACACCCTTCAACACACACTGATACCACACTGGAAGCAAGCAGCCTCCAACACACACTGATACCACACTGGAATGCAAGCACAGCCTTACACACTGACACTGGAAGCAAGCACAGCCTCCAACACACACTGATACCACACTGGAATGCAAGCATAGCATCCAACCCATAGCAGACTGAATGTGGAATGGAAGTGTTGCCTCACCTGCTGCAGCTTGTCTTCTATGGCAGTGGCTCCCAGTAACGTCAACTCCTGCACAGCAAACACACAGAGCGACACTACTTAGCGACAACAAGACACAGCATTCATAAACCAGTTGTCAATGGCTGCAGAGAAAACTAGAAGGTAACCATGCCATCTGCATCAGCAATCACAAGTGGAGGGTGTGGCATGCTAATTAGACTGCTCAATTTTCAAAAGAGGAACTCTGCCCTTCCCCTTTCGTTTAATCATTAACCATGATCAACAATGATTTCCTATCGATCTGCTTGAGCAGAACAAGAGGAAGGAAGACCGTCCATACATGAGGCAGAACAAACAAATTTGCAGAGTATTATACACAGATAGATAACAGGCATGCAAGTAGTCTGTCCGAGGTATGTAGTACGCACATTTTCTATCTCCTCTGCCACTTGGTCCAGCTCTTGGTCTCGGTTGGAGAGGGCTATGCTAGCAGCCTGATACTTGTGGCTCCACGTCTACAGAACACATGATGAAGACTGTTTGAACTACATGAGGCATGTGCACCGCAAGATCAACAAATGTGGAGGGGGCAGTTTTCTTTATAGGGAGGGAATGGAGAAGAAGGAGCTTGATGGTGAGGGCCAGAGAAAGAGAGTGTATGACAAGGAGGGAAAGTTAACTCAGTGAGCATGCACTTTATAGAATAGACCTCCCAGTGAGTGTACCTTGTACTCGGTCTCCTCAAGCACCCTCTCTGCAATGCACAGTGTTCTCAGGCCATTCACAGCAAAGCGCTCCAGCTGCCTTCCGGTAATCTTTGATAATATGTTCTCCCCTCCTTTCAGCCTCTCGTAGAGGACAGAGTCCTGTGGCAGGAGATGAGAGATGTCACATGATATCTACGTGATACTATTTTATGTTTGGTGGGCTGGGGTCAGCATTGCTTACAGCTCCCTTGCAGAGAAGTTTCACTTGGCCATCAGGAGTGCGCATGATGATGGACATTCTCTTGCGGTCACTGAGACATACCAACAACCATCGTCATGTGATGTCATACAATACGCTAAGGGTGGAACCTTATTACTGACACACCCACCTACATATTCAACCACCCACCCACCCACCCAAATATGCACTCATCCACCTAAACACACACTCACCCATCCACACATACACTCACCCACCAACATATTCAACCACTCACCCACCCACCCAAATATGCACTCATCTAAACACACACTCAGCCACCCACCCACACACACATACACTCACCCACCCACCCACGCATACACTCACCACCCACCCACCCACCCACACATACACCCATCACTCACCCATCCACCCACTCATTTACCTGTTGAATTCCAGCAAGTTTAGTATCTCATACATCCTCTCCTCTCCTCGCTAGATGAAGGCAAGAACATAAACTCACCACACACTTATTTATAATACCCCCATTAACAAACAAACTTGCACACACAGCAGAAGACTATTCTGATAACCACATGTAGCCTACTTCAACCTGCCTCAACCCAGTGTAATGTTGTGTCCCCATAGAGTTATTGTCAGCCTACTTCAACCTGCCTCAACCCAGTGTAATGTTGTGTCCCCATAGAGTTATTGTCAGCCTATTTCAACCTGCCTCAACCCAGTGTAATGTTGTGTCCCCATAGAGTTATTGTCAGCCTACTTCAACCTGCCTCAACCCAGTGTAATGTTGTGTCCCCATAGAGTTATTGTCAGCCTATTTCAACCTGCCTCAACCCAGTGTAATGTTGTGTCCCCATAGAGTTATTGTCAGCCTACTTCAACCTGCCTCAACCCAGTGTAATGTTGTGTCCCCATAGAGTTATTGTCAGCCTACTTCAACCTGCCTCAACCCAGTGTAATGTTGTGTCCCCATAGAGTTATTGTCAGCCTGCTTCAACCTGCCTCAACCCAGTGTAATGTTGTGTCCCCATAGAGTTATTGTCAGCCTACTTCAACCTGCCTCAACCCAGTGTAATGTTGTGTCCCCACAGAGTTATTGTCAGCCTACTTCAACCTGCCTCAACCCTGTGTAATGTTGTGTCCCCATAGAGTTATTATCAGCCTACTTCAACCTGCCTCAACCCAGTGTAATGTTGTGTCCCCATAGAGTTATTGTCAGCCTGCTTCAACCTGCCTCAACCCAGTGTAATGTTGTGTCCCCATAGAGTTATTATCAGCCTACTTCAACCTGCCTCAACCCAGTGTAATGTTGTGTCCCCATAGAGTTATTGTCAGCCTGCTTCAACCTGCCTCAACCCAGTGTAATGTTGTGTCCCCATAGAGTTATTGTCAGCCTACTTCAACCTGCCTCGACCCAGTGTAATGTTGTGTCCCCATAGAGTTATTGCCAGCCTACTTCAACCTGCCTCAACCCAGTGTAATGTTGTGTCCCATAGAGTTATTGTCAGCCTACTTCAACCTGCCTCAACCCAGTGTAATGTTGTGTCCCCATAGAGTTATTGTCAGCCTACTTCAACCTGCCTCAACCCAGTGTAATGTTGTGTCCCCATAGAGTTATTGTCAGCCTACTTCAACCTGCCTCAACCCAGTGTAATGTTGTGTCCCCATAGAGTTATTGTCAGCCTACTTCAACCTGCCTCAACCCAGTGTAATGTTGTGTCCCCATAGAGTTATTGTCAGCCTACTTCAACCTGCCTCAACCCAGTGTAATGTTGTGTCCCCATAGAGTTATTGTCAGCCTACTTCAACCTGCCTCAACCCAGTGTAATGTTGTGTCCCCATAGAGTTATTGTCAGCCTACTTCAACCTGCCTCAACCCAGTGTAATGTTGTGTCCCCATAGAGTTATTGTCAGCCTACTTCAACCTGCCTCAACCCAGTGTAATGTTGTGTCCCCATAGAGTTATTGTCAGCCTACTTCAACCTGCCTCGACCCAGTGTAATGTTGTGTCCCCATAGAGTTATTGTCAGCCTATTTCAACCTGCCTCAGCCCAGTGTAATGTTGGTCCAGAGTGTGTGTCCATAAAGCCTATTTCAACCAGCCTCAATTCCAAAGTGTGTCTCCATAGAGCTATTGTCAATCTATTTCAACCAGCCTAAACTCAGTGTGATGTTGGTCCAGAGTGTGTCCATAGAGCTATTGTCAACCTACTTCAACCTGCCTCAACTCAGTGTGATGCTGGTCCAGAGTGTGTCTATTGTCAATTTACTTCAACCTGTCTCAACTCAGTCTGACTGTGAAGTTGTTCTAGTGAGTGTTTTGAAATGTCACTTGCTGATGCATGCACAGGTGTACATGAAACACTCTGCTTCTATCATCATCTCTTAATTCACACACACACACGCACGCACACACACACACACACTAATGGCTGCCATTTACCACTTCGATAATGACGTGACTGGGTGTTCGTGCCTTGAAGACTATCCCCATATCCTTGGCAGCATTCACAAGTGCCTCCTCATCGGGGGATGATGCACAGTAGATAAACTCCCCCTCACTCTGCTCTGGTATGACTGTGTGGCAGAGAGCCAGCACCAGGAAGAAATTTTCCAAGTCACTTACAACATCCTGTGGCATGATGTACGTACATCACATGACCTCAAAGTAATGGTCACGTGACTGTTAGAGTATTCATAATGCTAGCAATGTTCATATTTCTTCATGCAGGACCATTTTCATGGCTATTATATGATATTATATGATAGTCACATGACCACTTTACGATGATCACGATGGTGACATGACCATTATATGATAACCACTTCACTTTAAGATGGCACATGACTACTTTCTAAATTGCACATGATCAATCAGTACATGCATCAACACTTCACTTACATCATGACTTTTCATCAGGTACTGTAAATGTGGAATACCTACTGCGTGTTTGAATAACCCCCAGGGGAAATATTTCATGTCATTATATTTTCATAGAAAAGCCTAAAAAAATTTTAATTTCTTTTTAACTGTGATGCAATACGCATTTGACTCGAGATAAACCAGCTGTAAAGTCATGGAGGAGATTGCAAGGCCATGTTGTGAAAGAGGCTATCATGTTTATAGAGCTCTATGCAAACCAAAAGTTGAGGAATTGCTGGATTGTGAAAGAGCACCCATTAACCTGAGAGATCGGTATGCAGTAACTGTGAAAAAGATGGCCATTATAGGACATTGTTTCACTTCTCTGAACTTCAAATATCTTTGGGAGAGACATATTTACAGCACTTCTAGAATCTAGCTTTCTTCTCAGCCCCACCCGGTGAGTCTGCACCTCATGTCATCACCTTACCTATTTTATATTTAATTTTAATATCCATAGACTAGATTTACAGTTAGTATTGCAGCATACAGCCAGTCATAGCTGTGGGGGGGGGGGGGGGGGGGGGGGGGGCACCTAAACAATTACATGCACTTAATATAATTACTAAATCTACTTGTACATGCACTTACTGCAATCATCAGTGTACTTAAATATAATTATTACATCTGCACTTACATGTATTCTATGCATGCACAGAACTGCACTCAAGTGTATTACTTGCACTTATATTACATGCACTTACAGGCTCTTTAGAAGACTTCTCAAAAGCTGTCTTCAAGAGTTGGCAATCGGGGTATGTGTCCTCCTCGGGAGGTTGGATGCTGCCACAATCAATCAACACAGAAGTACCCCCCACAGTGAGTCACATGTGAGGTGGTGATGTCATTAACACCCATCATGCATGCATTCAGTGTTGGTGATAAGGTGCAGGTTATTGATGGGCCATTTCAGGGGAGGTGACCAGGGGGGAGGGAATGAGTGTAAGAGAAACCAACAGGTAGGAATTGTCATGGATAAAGGATGGATCAATTTATGAGGCAGGAGGTCGGGGGATGGGAACAGTCGGGTGGTCGTGGTGTTTTAAAAGGTAGGAATGAAAGAGGAGGATCTGAGGAATAAGGGGGCAGGGCAGGCAATCTATTTGCACTTACATGCACTTGCATGCACTTGCATGCATAATAATAATATAGAGTTGGAAAGGACGGGGTCAGGAGGAGGGTTATGGAAAGAATGGGAGGAGAAGGGCCATAAAATTGTTCAGGGGAGAATGGAGGAATCTGGATTCTAAGGGGGGGGGGGCAGCCTCCCCACCCACACCTCCCCACCCACACACCCGTAATGAAAAATGGGGAGGATGGGAACGAGAGGTCAGGAGAAGGTCAGGAGAGGGTCAAGAGGAGAAGGGTCATAGAAAAGATGGGACCAGGAGGAGGGTCATGGGAAGGAGAGGTCAGGTGAAGGTCAGGAAAGGAGGGGTCAGGAGAAGGTCAGGCAGGAGGGGTTCATGGGAAGGAGGGGTCAGGTGAAGGTCAGGAAAGGGTCAAGAGGAGAAAGGATGGGACCAGGAGGAGCGGTCATGGGAAGGAGAGGTCAGGAGGAGGGTCATGAGAAGGATGGGATCAGGACATATATATACGTATGAAATCTAATTAGTCCACACCTGTAGACTTGACCAGCAACAGAGCACATCTTGAAGAGCATGATGTTTTCTGTGAGAGTCCCCGTCTTGTCTGAAAAGATGTACTTAACTTGTCCCAGGTCCTCGTTAAGGTTGGAGTTGCGGGCGAGAGCACGAGTGTCTGTCTCAGCATGATACATCTCCTCGTCCTGCCGACACGAAAGAGGGAGAGAGGGACGGAGGGGAGAAGTTTAGACAAATGAGAGAGGAAGGAAGGAGAGAGGAAGGAAGGAGAGAGGAAGGAAGAATGGAGGGAGGGAGGAAGGGAATAAAGGCTTCTATTTTACAACTATGATGCCAGCATTGAATAGACAATCCTTCAGAAAGCATTTTCAGACTTCTCCTCCCAAGAAAACTTTAAAGTCTCGTGCAACTAGAATCTTTGCCAACTAGAACCTGAGAAGGGTCTGGATAAATCATTTTGTTCCAAGGATGGCAAGAAACATGCAAGCTGTATTTAATTACCATGGACCAACCACTGTCGTTAGCAAGTCAGTGGCACAATCACTGTGAAGCCATCTAGCAATAACCTGTGCTAGTTGGATAGTGAGGCCAGGAGTGTGCCAGAGATTGCTCATGGCTATTAACACCTTAGAAGGCATCCATCCCATTGCCACTTGACTATATCCACCACATCACATTCGAATCCCCCCCCGCCCATGGGATGGATCAAGTGTCGGGTTGGAGGAGTCGACTTCAGAGGAGTAGGAGTCTTCATGACATCCTTCCAGTGCTGCCACTGCCTGCAGGTGAAGTATGACATGAACCCACATCTTTGTCATATCAGCTTCAATCACATCCTCCATCCCCTCTTCTGTGGAGCTGTGACGCTGTGACCGAGGGGGGGGGGGGGGGGGGGGGGATTGGTAGTGGTGTTGCTTTCACCAAAAAAATGAAGATTTCAAAATAACTCACCATTAATGTGTTAATTGTCACTTGATTATGTTGTGACCTCAACAATGCATAGTTGACTCGGGAATCATTTTAAACACTTGACTTGCATCCAGCAGATAAGCAATTCAGTGAGCGTATTGACTGCTTCTAGTCACGTGTTGACTTAGTTGTGTCCAGCAATGGAGAACCCACATCAGCCACTTTCTTTTAACTTCCCAAAGAGAAACTTTGGGAAAAGAATGTAATACTTGGTCCATTCCAGGCTTCTTGGTTTGCTACTTGGCCATGGGGCTCCATTATGAGGAAGGCTCAGACTCAGCTTTTTTCCACACCTGTGTTCAAGCAGCTACGAAACAAAAGACATTAATGTCTTCAGTAGCCAGAAAAATGGTGCAGCATTTGTTTCAACAGGTTGCATGAACTGGAAGGAGGCTACAATTCTTTCAGGAAACATGAAACAGATGAATGCCATCGAGCTGCTACTGAGTTGACTATTAAACTTCCATTTCCAGTATCCAATGTTGGTGAGTTACTCTCAATGAAGATGCAAGAAGAAAATGCTAACAACTATGCTATGCTTATGAAAATCTTACAAAATATAGTTTTCTTGCATGTCCATTTTCTTGCAAGGCCTACCATTTTGTGGTTCAGTTGGAGAAGACAACTTCACACAGCTCCTTCAACTTCGTAGTATATTGATGATGAAAGAGCAGCTCCAGATGGAGAAAAAGAATGAACAGTTTTCTGTCTTGTACAAGGCAGCCCTAGCTCTACAAGCAGACACGTGGCTACATCCTTGCAAATGCATGCTGGCAAGCAATCAAGGAGAACCACCCAGGTAGAACCTCGCGTTCGGGAGAGTAAGACAGGACAACTTCCCATATTGCACCAGAGCAGCGGCTCGCCAGTCCTGGCACTGTGTGCTGGAATAACAATGGAAGTTCAATATGTAGAGTTTGAGCTTTATAGTTTCCTTCAGTGCCAAGTGTCTGTCAAGCAAATCAGGATTGATACAAGAACTTCATCACAAGGTCTTGCATACCAATCAGGCTAATTTGCGACCAAGAAAGCCACCAGGAAAGCCACTGGAGACGTCCAACTTTGAAACATAGCAGCACAGAAAAACTGTTGCTAGTATCAATTACTTCAGGGTCCTATCACTAATTGTTACAAGGTAATAGTGGTCTCACATCAAGGCCTTCCCACTTGCCACTCCACTCTTATGAATTAGTGCATGTCAACTATATCTTGGTCGGTGTGACTCCAAGTGATTGTGCAGCTGACACTTGAGAGAGAAAGGAGAGAGAATACGCACACCTGACCTGTTCCACTACTGTGGCCATGCCAGACATGTTCCCTAATGTGCCATGCCAGACATGTTCCCTAATGTGCCATGCCAGACATGTTCCCTAATGTGCCATGCCAGACATGTTCCCTAATGTGCCATGCCAGACCTGTTCCCTAATGTGCCATGCCAGACCTGTTCCCTAATGTGCCATGCCAGACATGTTCCCTAATGTGCCATGCCATACATGTTCCCTAATGTGCCATGCCAGACCTGTTCCCTAATGTGCCATGCCAGACCTGTTCCCTAATGTGCCATGCCTGACCTGTTCCCTAATGTGCCATGCCTGACCTGTTCCCTAATGTGCCATACAGACCTGTTCCCTAATGTGCCATGCCAGACATGTTCCCTAATGTGCCATGCCATACATGTTCCCTAATCTGCCATGCCAGACCTGTTCCCTAATGTGCCATGCCAGACCTGTTCCCTAATGTGCCATGCCTGACCTGTTCCCTAATGTGCCATGCCAGACATGTTCCCTAATGTGCCATGCCTGACCTGTTCCCTAATGTGCCATGCCTGACCTGTTCCCTAATGTGCCATGCCAGACCTGTTCCCTAATGTGCCATGTCAGACCTGTTCCCTAATGTGCCATGCAGATCTGTTCCCTAATGTGCCATGCCAGACCTGTTCCCTAATGTGCCATGCCAGACCTGTTCCCTAATGTGCCATGCCAGACATGTTCCCTAATGTGCCATGCCTGACCTGTCCCCTAATGTGCCATGCCAGACATGTTCCCTAATGTGCCATGTCAGACCTGTTCCCTAATGTGCCATGCCAGACATGTTCCCTAATGTGCCATGTCAGA
This sequence comes from Cladorhizidae sp. MBARI D1340-BT2, assembly GCA_028752905.1. Taxonomy (NCBI): domain Eukaryota; kingdom Metazoa; phylum Porifera; class Demospongiae; order Poecilosclerida; family Cladorhizidae; species Cladorhizidae sp. MBARI D1340-BT2. The sequence continues at coordinate 6,381,092 of JAQNBH010000017.1, forward strand.
CCTGTTCCCTAATGTGCCATGCCAGACATGTTCCCTAATGTGCCATGCCAGACCTGTTCCCTAATGTGCCATGTCAGACATGTTCCCTAATGTGCCATGCCTGACCTGTTCCCTAATGTGCCATGCCTGACATGTTCCCTAATGTGCCATGCCAGACCTGTTCCCTAATGTGCCATGCCAGACCTGTTCCCTAATGTGCCATGCCAGACCTGTTCCCTAATGTGCCATGCCAGACCTGTTCCCTAATGTGCCATGTCAGACCTGTTCCCTAATGTGCCATGTCAGACATGTTCCCTAATGTGCCATGCCAGACATGTTCCCTAATTTGCCATGCCTTTCATGTGTAATCAGTCATCATTTTCATTGAGGGAAGATGACCTGGGATATCCCCCTTCCACTCTGCCTACTTACTATATGCCCCAAAAAGGTTTATAGTGGTATTCTGGCCATGTCATGAGCTAGTTGTCCTACCTGTAATTCCATGGTTGGTGTGTAATCCTACCTGTAATGCCATGGTTAGTGTGTAGTCCCACCTCTACTAGTTCTGTGTAGTGTGTAGTCCTACAGGTCTGTACTAGTTCTGTGTAGTGTGTAGTCCTACCTGTACTAGTACTGTGTAGGCCTACCTGGTGTGTAGTCTTACCTGTATTAGTTGTGTGTAGTGTGTAGTCCTACCTATACTAGTAAGTAGTTGGTGTGTAGTCCTACTGTACTAGTTGTCCTACCTGTACTAGTTGATGTGTAGTCCTACCTGTACCTGTACTAGTAGTCCTACCTATACTAGTTGTGTGTAGTCCTAGTTGGTGTGTAGTACTACCTGTACTAGTTGTGTGTAGTCCTACCTGTACTAGTTGGGTGTAGTCCTACCTGTACTAGTTGATGTGTAGTCCTACCTGTACTAGTTGTGTGTAGTCCTACCTGTACTAGTTGGTGTGTAGTCCTACCTGTACTAGTTGGTGTGTAGTCCTACCTGTACTAGTTGGTGTGTAGTCCTACCTGTACTAGTTGGTGTGTAGTCCCACCTGTACTAGTTGTGTGTAGTCCTACCTGTACTAGTTGGGTGTAGTCCTACCTGTACTAGTTGATGTGTAGTCCTACCTGTACTAGTTGTGTGTAGTCCTACCTGTACTAGTTGGTGTGTAGTCCTACCTGTACTAGTTGGTGTGTAGTCCTACCTGTACTAGTTGGTGTGTAGTCCTACCTGTACTAGTTGGTGTGTAGTCCCACCTGTACTAGTTGTGTGTAGTCCTACCTGTACTAGTTGGGTGTAGTCCTACCTGTACTAGTTGATGTGTAGTCCTACCTGTACTAGTTGTGTGTAGTCCTACCTGTACTAGTTGGTGTGTAGTCCTACCTGTACTAGTTGGTGTGTAGTCCTACCTGTACTAGTTGGTGTGTAGTCCTACCTGTACTAGTTGGTGTGTAGTCCCACCTGTACTAGTTGTGTGTAGTCCTACCTGTACTAGTTGGTGTGTAGTCCTACCTGTACTAGTTGGTGTGTAGTCCTACCTGTACTAGTTGTGTGTAGTCCCACCTGGTGTCTACTCCTACCTGTAGTCCTACCTGTATAATTGTCACTCTGGTTGGGGTGTTTTGGTGGTCATAATTCCAAGATAAAATTAAAAAATCCCTCCAGACACCAGACACCCATATTAAAAGAAACAGGAAGCTCAGATAAACATTTCTCTCTCCCTCACTCCCCCTCCATCGAAATCCTGTGAAACTTTACACTGTCTACTTGCTATGGCCCTCTTGAGTGTCTACTTAATTGTCATGGCTTAAACAGCTGCATGTTTTGTGCATCCAAGAAAAAGCTGTCTCTTCTTCTTCTTCTTCTTTTTAGGAGAGAAGTTAGTTAGTGTATCTGGCGAAACAACTGCCGAAAGTGATGATCAGCAGCCATGTTGAATTCGGACAGGTTGGACCCCCCCTCCCCCAAAAAGTGGAAATGACTCTTACTTTAAATGGGTACTGCCATGCCAGACCTACTGTGCCATGCCACCCACTCACCTTCCACCCACTCACCTTCCACCCACACACAACCCACTCACACACACACATCCTTCGTGATCAACACCATCAGATAAGAATCTTCCTTGTTTTATCCAGTGGGTAATCTTGCCAGTTTTATTATGTTTTTGTACAAAAAACTAACAAATTTCAGATGTTGTTATGAAAACCTCATCATTCTACTCCCAGGAAAAGGGCGTGTCAGGAGAGAAAGAGCAGGAGGAGAGAGGTGGAGGGGGAACAGTGATGTGTGTGTGTGTGTGTGTGTGTGTGTGTGCCAACTATGCATACCCAGTTGATGAAGTAGGCTTGAACAAACTTCATGATCTGTGCAGGTGATGGAGAGACACAGAGGCAACACAATGAAAGCATCTCAACAAGTACATAGTCTTTCTACATGTTTGTATGAAGGTATATTCCAAGGGGTTAATAATCAACTAGAATTCAAATATGTAAATAGTTCAATGAAGAGCAGAAAAGAGTTATGTGACCTAGCAAGCATGAAATCGGTCTGTGACAGAAAGGCTATGTCAAGCAATCCACGAACATTTCCCACATGGATTCTGTCCGAGTATACATCGGTGAATATTTAACCCCTCGAAAATATCCTGCTATACTATATGTAGTATAAGAATACACCTAGCGTGCACATACACACACATGTGCGCAATATACACACACACATATATACACATGCATACACACACACAACACCCACCACTCACACCCACTTACACTGCACACATACACACAAACCACTCACACACACACACCACTCACCCACACTGCATACATACACACATATGCATGCACACACAACACACACACACTCATACATACATACAACACACACACACACCTCCAAAGTAACTATCAAGCTGATGGGGATGAGATTGTTGTAGAGGATGATAAATGTGACGACGGACTGGAAGAAGTTGACCACTTCACTGCCTGAAGCTATGGATAGAGAAACAGATCAACACTAACATCAGCAAGAAGATGAGATGACAAAACTTTATGCAAACTCTGCAAGTATGCATCTTCCCCGCCACCCCCACTTTTTAATATGAAAGTGTGACGCACTGACTATGTTGTTGTTGTTGTTGTTGTTGTATGTGTTAGTTAGTACTTACTAGACATGATGAAGAGATACCAGTGATCCAAGAGGTTCAAGTTGAAAACTGCAGTGAGACAAGAACGAGAGAGAAGAGGAGGCAAGATGGAGGAAGATTGGAGAAGTGGGTTGAGGAGGGGGAAGGTAGGGGGGAGAGAGATGATGATGGAGGAAGGTCGTGGTGGAAGAAGCCAAGCAACAAGAACAAGAAAAAGAAGGCAGGAGGGTGGAGGAGGTGGGTTAGGAGGAAAGTGAGAGGAGAAGGTGAGATAGGAGAGTGGGAGGAGGAGGGTGGGAGGAGAAGAGTGGAGAGTAAAAAAAGGAGGGTGAGATAGGAGGAGGGTGAGATGAGGAGAGTTGGAGAAGAAGTATGAGAGGAGAGTGAGATAGGAGGAGGCTGAGAGGAGTACGTAGCAAAGCAAAAGGTGGGTGAGAGGAGGAGGGTGAGAAGAGGAGGGTGAGGGTGGGAGGAGGAGGTGGAAGGTGAGAGAAGAAGGGTGAAGAGTAAGAGGAGAAGGAGGATGAGATAAGAGGAGGGTGAGAGGAGGAGGTGGCAAAAGGCAGGTGAGAAGAGGAGGGTGAGATAGGAGAAGGGCGACATAGGAGGAGGGTGAGAGGGTGATGAGAAGGGGGGTAGTGGTCTTACTGTTCCATATGGAGGAGAAGAGACTACTCAACACGGCCAGAATAATCAAGAAACAAAACAGTCCAATAACCTGCAGCACAAACAAATGCACAATACACCTGGAGAGCTCATGCTAATTAAACACAGAGAGCTCATGCTAATTAAACACATAATACACCTGGAGAGCTCATGCACATAATTCACCTGGAGAGCTCATGCACAATACACCTGGAGAGCTCATGCTAATTAAACACACAATACAGCTCATGCTAATTATAATACACAATACACCCGGACTAATTAAACAGTCACCTGGTAGTTTGTGATGTGATCCATTCTTGACCTCTTGAGTGGTGCACGTGTGGTATTCCTCATAAGTTTCGAGTCATGTCCAGTGTAGATGACCAGACCCAGGATGTTCCTTGTGTTCCGCAGCTGAGTTCCACGCAGGAGGATCCGATCAGGCTGCAAAGGTAGAATACTGGGTTGTGAGCTCCCTGGACTCACTCTGCAAAGTGTAAAGGAGCACATTATCAGAGGTGAGTAGAGGAGGGAGGAAAAGGGAAGGCAGGGGGGTAGGAAGGGGAGGAGGGGGAGGAGGGGGAGGAGGAGAGGAAAGCAAGGGGGTGGAGGTGGGGGAAAAAGGAAAAGGGGGGAGGGAGAGAGAGAGAAATGGAAGAGTTGGAGGAGGAAGGAGAAGAGAGCTCACATGTGAAGATTGCCAGTGAATTGATAGAGCCGATTGTTGGGCCCTTCGCATCTAATCTCCCATCCTTCACAATCAGTCTACAAACACATGCAAGCACAGAAATAAAGTGTTATCATGTAACTCCGGCTCCGCTTCCTCACAATGTTCTGTTCGTTCAGATGCGCAGTCTTCGGGTGAGCTTGCCTGATCTTCAAGTTGGTCTCACCGTCAAGATTTGAGGTCTCCACGTAACAGATGCCGTGAGTCTCACTACAGCGCAACAGGGACACATCCAGGAACATCAGTATCGCAACCACATTAGCTGACAGCAACACACACCAACTGACCTTGACGAGAGAAGCAGGAGGTCGGCCGGGAAGAATTTCTTGTTCTCAACCTGGATTATATCACCCACTTGAACCTACACCAATATACACAAAATATACATCGTCCATTAGGCAGTAGGCACTCACAACATCTTAAAACCAACGAGGTCGCATTCATAGAACACTTGCACCTCGCTCTGTGTGAGATTTTACCTGCATCTGGATGTCGACCAACTGTAGCTAGCGTATTTCCGCAATCACTTTTCACCCTCGATCAGTTCACGCCCTTGAATTATTGGCTCCCTAACTCCCATCCAGTTAATTAGCTTGTGCCCTCAACTAGTTTATGCACATTATACTCCACCCTTATTTGACAATTAATACACAAGCAACGAGAGCAAACATTATGCGTGTGTGGTCTTGTGTCTCATGTGCAGTTCCAGTTCAACCATGACAAAATAATTTTCCATCACAAGCAGCACCTGCAAGGAACAAGTCCTATGATGCAGAGGCCATCACCACAGAGATTTTCGCCTCAACAATACTGATGACAGAGGAGATGATTCCTTCACTAGCATAAGTGAGGGAGAGTTTGAGGAGGACAGAGAACAACTAATATTCTGATTAGCGCAATCTTTATTCTTCACATTGTACCAGCAACAACTGTTAATAAGTTACACTGCTCGATAATCTTGTCAACTGTAACTGAGGGCACGCCCTAAAATCTTGGCCAACACTTGGCACCCACGTGTCCTTTTCACTAAGCTGGTGCCCATGCTCAGTGAAATACAGCACACCCTCGTCAGTTTGTGCCCTCGAATAGTACGTGTAGCAGGAAGGTCATGAATTGACTAGTTTGCGCGCAGTCTAATTGAGGAAATACGGTTATTCACTTTCAGCTTGACTGCAAACGATATTATCAGAAGTAGGTTGAGCCACAATTACCTGTAATTAGAGCAAACCCATTTTGCTGGATTGAGAGGTTGTAGTAAAAATTTCACAATCCTTTTTGTTTGGACAAACACACATACATATATATATATATATATATATATAGGTGGGAAACTCGATTACTTGACTCTGCTGCAGCATGAGGTAGCAATACTACCAAGGCCCAGCTCATGAAAAACAGCTACATGTAATAGTACTCTAAGAAGTACACCATTAGGGAAAAGTTCTGTTCTTAAACAACTAGAACAGGTGAGCCATTAAGTTATCAGTTATTAGAGCTCTGCTATTAAGTATAAAATACAGCTAGAACAAGTGACCCATTAAGGTTGCAGTTATTAGCTGTTATTAGCAATAGCGGAAAGCTAGTTAGGAATTAGCAAGTCATTTATGAACATGAGTGGAAATGTCTAAGGCAAAGTAACTACAACCTCAAACAAGCTAGCAAATCTAAGAGCTATGTAAAACTGCATAAGTAGTTCCAGACGTAAAATCATCACACTGTCAAAAATACCAATTGCTTGACTCGTAAAAGTATCTATATTTAAAGCATGGATGATAATGAGACAGACAATATTGTTCTGAGATTCAGTGATGACTAAACCATTATGTAAAGCTCGTGGTTATGTGCCAAAAACCATCACTGGGAAACATTCTACTGGTGTGTTTACAACTACATGTACCAAGTATATGTTGCCATCCAGGGAATCACATAATGATATCAACACAGTAAGATAAAGTAACAACACCAATTTAGCTTTCAATATTGATCACACACACACACACACACACACACAGACACACACAACACACAAGTACACACACACAGGCCCGTACCTAGGGGTGTTGCCTGTTGCCTGGAAACCCCCCCCCCTTCATATAGGAGCTAGGAGCTACACATAAAATCTAGATTTATAGCGTCTCTAACTTAAGCGCCACTTCAACCGTATTATAATTTTTGGAGTCTTAATTGTTGCCCCTAGTTGGGTTTTAATTTATTATTTTCGGGTGCTTATTAATTAGAGCCAGGTCTATCAAATGTCATTGCTCAGTTATATACTTCAAGAAAATTTCATGGTGATCAAAAGGCTTGCTGCCTTGTTTGGACCATTACTCCCGAAGAAAGGTCCTGTGGCCGGCCTCGAAAGAGAGCAGCACCTGCAATATTATAAGTTACTAGTGGATCTACTGGAGAATCATCACGGGTACCTATTTTATAAGCGCCAGTGTAAATTAAGCGACAGCATCAGCGTAGAATGCTTTTTGCAGACATATTAGCCGAATAATTTATGCTATTGTACATGCTATATGCTATTTTTATGTTGAGCTTCCTTGTCCCACCCCTTAGACCTATTTTTACGATCTTCAATTTGAAAATCCATTAATCTTACATTTGGGAGGAACTATGCATTTAGCAGGGAAAAGTCCGCCATCTGAGACTAGGAACCCCCCCCCCCCTTCCAAATCCTGGGTACAGGCCTGCACACACACACAAGTACACACACTCACACACACACACACACAAGTACACACTCACACACACACACACAGACACACACAAGTGCACACACACTCACACAAACAAGTGCGTGTGCGCCCACACGCACACACATCTAAATTTACTGGTCAAAGGTTCAACTCTGAATCTTCTATAATCTATATGAATATATCCTACACTTGACATAGAGTGGACTTGATCTCCCTGTGAAGTGAGAATACCATCATTATCCTCACACAAAGTCGAGGGGTTACTAATTATAACCCAACTCTCACACTAATTATGGTTTATATATTTTAAAAAACTCCTATCTACTAATTTATTAGGAATGTCACCAATCTTTGGTGCAATCTGTGAAAGAGTATATAGTTGTGTGTCACCTGGCATGCCACCCCCTAGTCATGTTGTAGTAGTGTGTCTGTGTGGGTCAGTGATGCACAAACATTTCTAAGGTCAGGGAGGGTCGGACAAGGTCACATGTGCTATGGTTTGCTGATGTTGCAAGTATTAACCAGGCGGACTTTCTATGGTAAAATGGTTATCATGAACATAGCCGTGAAGATTTCCTAGTTTCTGCTAGAAAATGTATTCCTCCCCAAAGTGTGCCGGCAAATGTGCTACCTTCAACCAAGCTTGGATCATTAGTGGGAGGGGCTGGCAAGCTAAGGACGAAGTGACCTAATTCTCAAAAAAAATTAACACAGTGAGATAGAATTCTAGTGTCCCTTGTGTTAATCTACACTTCAAGCCAGATTGTTGTAGCAAAGAAAACCAAAGAAGTTTTCTCAAAAGAAGAGTATGTGAAAGAGAGAGCACCTGCATCATTTGCACCTTACAGTCAACAATGCCAATTAGAGGGAGTTGTCAGTGAGGCTTGAGGCCTGTCCACACTGCACAAGTCAACCTGCATTAATATGCATTGGTCGTGTCCACACTGAATTTAAATTAGCATAATGTGAGTTAATGTGCATAAATCTGGTCCATCTCGATAGGTGGTTTGATTAGAAAATAAAATAAAATTAAAGCATTCAAATAACTACACGAGTGCATGTTGAAAAGGATTTCATTCACTCATGTCTTCGCAATGGCTGCAGGTTGACACTTTACACCATCTGTGGCCTGCAACCAAACTAGCTAACTAGCTAGACTAGCTATATAGCTAGAGAACTGTTGCTATGTTTATACATCCTGCATCTGGACTTCTGAAGTTTGTGCAGTCACAACCTTCGTTGGTTCTGCCTTTCCCTCAGCTCTCTCCTCTTTCTTCTCTGCAGAAAGAATGTTTCCTGCGCATCTGTAGGTGGCTGATCAGCAAGAAAAGGATGCAAAACAAACTCTATCTCAACTACAGAAGGTATATGATTTTGAATGACTTTCTCCTGACTTTGGTAGGCTGATTATTTTTGCTTCAAACAGTTTATTTCAGTGCTAGTGTGAATGCGATGAACGTGCATTGACTGAAGAGTTTCCCCCCCCCCCTAGGACCCAACATGCACTAATGTGCATCAGTTTAGGTGCAGTGTGGACAGGCCTTTACTTTCATCCTTTTGTCTCTGTAACTTTCACTACCGCCTTCCCTTGACGTACTTGCATAGGTAGCTGGTTCAATAATTAAAAATTAATGTGTTTTTGGCCACAGGGATACTGTCATACTGTCAGCAAAAACTCAGGTCTTTGCCTTGTATTATGCTATCTTCCTCTCAGTCAAAGAGTATGCACACGGGCTAGTGTTCCCTGACAATGTAACTGATCAGGCACCATTCTTCCTTCACAATGCACATGAAGCTGACGACTTTAGAGTTGTGCTGGTTGCCGGGCTTGCAAGAAATTCTACGAGGAAGATTAACTTTCCAAATATCTGGCTTTGTGTGTGGGATCTTGACACATTCCTCAATCATCCATTCCACTTTGTGGCTTATTAGATCACTCACTGTTCATGACAACCACACATGTGCACTGGCCAACATGGTGATCTCAAAATTGAGATGCCCGACTTTGGGTGCCTGTCACTTTGGCATGGTTGCACTTACACCTACAATTTTAGTGCCAAAATTGAAAGCACACAATAGAGCTCTTTGTGGAACTTATGGAACTACGAAGCGGAGAAAACTCCTTCCCCCCCACACACACACACCTTGAGGCACTTCCATATTTACCTGAGAGGTTGCTGTAGCAGCTCTAAATCTTCTCTCCACTTCAGTGCAACTTATACAAGAATACATAAGATTTTTCTGGAGTATAAGTCACAGTGGCTAAAATGTATCATAGGACAGGGTGACACGTGGAACATATGACTTTGTACTGCAGCTAGTTACAATGCCCTCGATTATTTTCTTGTGTGAAATTTCTGTCATTAAGCGTATGAACTAAACTGTAGCTTTTAAGTTCAAGGTTGTTGGATTTGCAGAGCGTCTGGGAATAGAAGAGCTGAAAGGGAGTCCAGAGCAAGAGGAAAGCTAGTGCAAGACTGGAGAAAGATGATCGAGTTGACAACGCTCAGCCAGATCACATCGAGTTG